>OMLM01009519.1:16979-35368 GCA_900302695.1 Helostoma temminkii
GGTCTATGTTTGTAGATGTTGTGTTTTATATAATTTAGCTTCCACTGGCAATGAAAAAAGAAATAATTCAAAGCATCTTCAATTAAAAGCCTTTTAACTGGCCTTGTTTTAATGACATCTTCAGAACAAACCTCCACTGAGCGAGCAGAGGCTGAATCGCTCAGCCCGACAGGAGCCGTCCTCTCCACAGAGAGCTTTCAGCCTGCCAAGTCAGGAGCTTCTCAGGGTGAAGTTGCTGCTGTGCAACCAGTGATGGGAATCAGCCAGCGAGTGCACACAGGCCCAAAAAAGAAAAAGGACCTTGGAGTGCTTGGTATGTTGTAGTTGTTGTTAGGCTGCTGTGTAAAATATATTTTATAACATATTTTCATATATTCAGTTTTCAACCAATAATGTTTTTTTTTTCTTTTCAGGATATGTTCTCGGAATCGTGATGATGGCAATTATAATCATGCTTGGAGCAGGCATCACATTAGGCTACTTCTATAAGAGGTTAGTATCAAAATCACACCAACAATCTGATTTTGTATAAGGGGTATTTTATTAGAAGTGTGGAGCATCTATTTACTTTTCTCTTTATTATGTTGTGGACAACTACGACAACTGCTAGAATGCCAGAAAGTGATTCTGCGGAGGCTTCTGGCATCTTCCTGTTTTCACTGACACACATGCTTTAAGATGTGCAGTAGAAATGTGCTATATCACATGACAGCACGCCTGTTAACCGTCTTTTGAATTTAGGGCATCGGCTGTTGTTCCCCAACAATGTTCTGCGTTTTTCCACTTGGAATGTAATGCAGCCATTTTAATGTCGTTATCACAGCCACAGAACATGGCACAAAATGAAGTGCCCTCACTCTATGTTATGTAATATGTAAAGTGGTGGCCCCACTGTTGTGAAAGTGGGGACTCTTTCCCTTTGGCACAGCACAAAATGTCCCTACAGATCTGAGTTTGGCTGGCAGATCTCATTAGCAGTGCCCCGGTCTTTGTTTTCTATTTTTGGGAGGTGATTATTAATAAGGAGGTGCAGCATATTATGTCAGAGGCTTTATATCTTCCCTCAGTGTACAATGACAAATACCACATGTCCATATTCTTTAACAGTCACAGTAGCAGCACTGTGCAGCTAGCCGGGTCAAGAAATAGTAATAGTAATAACAATAGAAAGGGACAAATTACTATATTATACAGCATGTTATTTAGTTATCTTTAAAGATGCTGACATCTAGATTTAGTTAGTTTAGTTAGTTCCTACTGTTACCATCCTTTGTGTTGGTTAACTGGTTGCTAAGTCTAGCTACATGATGATAAAGACATGCTAATGGTAAAAATGTCTCTGGAAAATGTGAAAAAGCAGAAGAGTTGAAACACCTCAGATATGCCTGAAACTAAAATTAACTACACTCTTGTGTAAAGAATCCAGACAATATGCTTCAGTGTTTTCAGAGCACTCAAGCAGACAGGAAGAAGTGAAGGTAAATAATATAATAATAATATTGCCCTGTTATGACTACAGATCACTAGAAAGAAGCCTTATGCTGAGTTTTATCACTGTGTTTCTCTAACTTCTTGCCAACTTGTTTGGTCCCTTTCACCATCTGTTCTTTGTTTCTGGAACAGACCAGCACTTGTTATAACAGGCTCTGTTATCTACATATACTGTTATCTGAAGTGCCTAAATATTTAGCCTGGATGGCCCCTCACATTGCTGCTCTTCTATCGGCTTCAAGGCCGATTACAATAAGAGTTTACACTGCTTGCTAATTTATATGACAGTTTTGATCTCTAGCTGCAGAATAATTAAAGTGGCTATAATCAATATTTTATGGCAACATGGGGAGGGCTTGTATTAATGAATATGGGAGAATGATCCCCCGACTCTGCAGCTGTACAATCATTTAGTTTCTTTCAGCTCTGTAACATCCTGATGAATCTCTGTGTTTGTGTTTAGGGCTCGGGACTTAAAGAAGCAGCATGAGCAGCGAGTGTATGAGCGTGAGATGCAGAGGATCACCCTGCCCCTGTCAGCTTTCTCCAACCCCACCTGTGAGCTGGTAGATGAGAACACCATTGTGATCACAACAGAACATGAAACAACCCCTGTCCAGGAGCACGTGGACGGCCAAGACCCTCTTATGGGCCAGCAAGCCGGTACCCCTGGAGCATGAGTTAGGCATATAGTCCTCCAAACTGGACTGTGATATGTTTTTGTGGACCAAAACACTCCCATCTCCCTCAGCAACCTCTGTAGGGGAAGAGTGCTCGCTCCAGAGACTTGAGCAAAATGCTGTGTCATTTGTGTCCCCTTTTCTTTGGTTTCTATATACCTGCGTCAGAACACAGATAAGCTGACACACAATGGACAGTCCTAACAACACGAAGCCACTGATGTTTGTTGTTAACCAAGATATGATGTTTTTAATATTCAAATTTCATTGGCTGCCTCTTTAAGAGTATGACTGTCTAGTCAAAGGGTCATTGACTAGTTAGTGTTTATAATGTTGTGATGGAAACCTCCTACTCAACAGCTTGTGATTATAATGGAAGATTGTTTCAATATTGTTTTTTTGAATTTCAGTGTGGGGAAGATACACTCCACAGGATGACTATGTGGTTGATTTTCATTTGTGTTTACCCAATGACTGTGTTGAGTGGGATGCAGACAGATTGCCTTGTTTTACAGACACGATGATGACACAGACGTGTGTGTCCACAAGCAGTGGTCTTCTGAGAAAGGATGGAAGAGCATCAAGTAAAGCACTCAAGACAAGGGAAGCACTCCACTCGGAAAATGCCTTAGCATGATACTTCTGAATGTATATGACTTTTTATGGAATTTTTTTTTGCACTCAACTGATGTGCCACTGTGGTTATAATGCATGACAGTGGTGCCTGGCAGAGGACTTACCCCTTCCTTCCACAGGTTAAGGAGTGACAGGATATAGATGGGAAGCTCTCAGGAACCATGAGAGACAGTAGTTACTCCTCAGGATAAAGCAGCACTGCCACAAGAGATGGGACCAGACAAAGAAAGCCTGAAATGTGTCTCTGCAGAGCAGCACAGGGTGTGTGTTGCTCTAAAGAAACCTGGAGGCTAGATTAGATTCAGATATTAGTGGTAATGTACTTGATGCTTCAGGGAAGGGAGAGGAGTAGAGTGGTTTAGCAACTTTCCAAAGTTCAGTTTTGTTGATTCGGAAACATTATTGCATGTACAAGGTTATCTGCTGTATGTGTTCAGAGCTATTTTTTTGCATCTGCCTGAAGACGGCAGTCGTCATACACTGAAGATTTAGTTACACATTATGCACTGATGCTTCTTGGTGTATTGCTAATTTGATTGCAAGCACTCTCAATGATCTTTTTTGTGACTACTGCTGGATACACGTCACTAACAATCAGTTATTTTCAGTGTCTGCTTGCCGGCTGTAATTATTATTTTCTTTAAGCAATGTGTTCAAACTATTGTTCTTCAGAATTTTCATTTAGTATTTGTATGAATGATTTTCACTGCTGAGACTGAAATAAAGCGTCAAGCACATTAATCTGTATATTTAAAATCATTGTATTAAATGGGTTTTTACCCCACTAGCACAACATAATAGGCAACTGCTTTGACTTCAACTAGTCTTGTTAATCAAGGTTTGTTCAGTAGGAGCTTTTTTGCACCAGCTCCCTCTGTTGGCAGTTCCTAAATACATCAATTTAGTCGTAGGAGTTCAGCAAACAGGTTGAGATTGTAAGATAAGTACAAGTGGAATAAGGAGTTATGAAAAACAAACTTGAAGAAATAAAATCTGCCCGTTACAGGGGAGTTTTGATTTCTGAATGTTATTCAATGATTGAGACATTCTGATAGTGGCAAACTTGATCGAATATGATTAACTCAAGTGAATGTTTATTGTTATTTAATAATCCACAGCTATTATATCACATATTATTATGCCCTTTTAAATCTATTGTATAAAATTTAAAGTTGGCAAATGTGCATTACAAGAGCAAAAAGTGAGCAGTTTAAAATAAAAATTCGAAAATGCAGTTTTTAAATTTTACGTGTTTGAAGGCAAACACAGATCTATAAATTATTCACAGAACAACTGGTTATTAGTAACTGGCATTCAAGATTGATAAACAATAAAAAGCCAACTTTCAGAAGGTTTATTTATGAAACACTATAGTGATATAAATAATAGTGGTTACACCTGGTCGCCAGTACCTTGCATCACGATAGCAAAAAAAGGCAAAACGTCCACTGGTAACAAAATCTATAAAAATCTGCAAATCTCGTCTTCTCATTAGAAAACAACATCTAATTTCAGACATAATATGCACATATTTATACAGAATGCTTAAGCAAAAAAATACACAAGGCAACTTATGGTCAAGTTTTCCCATGATAATGTCCGACAATTCTTTACTACAACTGCAGAGGGACAGCTGGACGCTGAAGCCTCCACCAGTTTGTGTGGCTGCTAATGAGTGGAACATTGTGGGAGTGACAAGAAGATGATTCATTTTAGAGACTCTGTGTGAGGTCAGTGGTCTAGCAACAAACACAATACCCCATAGGAACAAAAGTTAAAACCTAGTTAGGTGAGAAATCACTTAAATCACTTAAACTGTGATTATGGTGACTCTAAATTACCCTTAGATGTGTGTGTGTGTGTGTGTGTGTGTGTGTGTGAATAGTTACGTGTGCACATTCCCCAGAAAAGGTATTGCAGTTGTAAGGCCAATTTATTTGTAGGTGTTGTACATTTAATACATTTAAGTTTAAGATCAGAACATGGCTATGGGACAAAATCTGAATGTCAACTGTTTTTTAGATGATTTTCACACCTAGCTGCATTAAACAACACAAAACATAGCACCTTTTGTAGCGATTTGTGGCAATGTGTTACCTAGGTTTAACCTGTGACACTGATTGGCCAAACAGCAAATGACTAGTCTTCATTTTATTATTGGGTTTACCTGTGAAGACTGGATTTGTTGTTAAAAACAGAGAGCTGTCTTATGTCATCATGCAGCAAAACTAATGATCCAAAACATGATGCTACCTCCATATAGACTTTATCACAGGAAAATGTGGAGGGTTATGGACTGGTCAAGTCAGTCACCAGACCTTAACCCACACATTTCACCTGTTGAAGTAGAGATGATAGGAAAACCCGCTAAAACAAAGAACGACCGAAGGAGGCTGCAATAAATACTGGGAAATCATATCAATAAAGTATATCAGTGAGTTGCAGAAGTACAACCAAACCAAACTATCTATTCAAGTATTTCTCATCACTTCATCATATGATACAAAAGGTGCTATGCCCTGTGTTAATACATCCAGGTGTGAATACTGTCAAACAAGCTGAAAGTTTGTACGTATGTCTCATGTTCATCTTTTGACCTTAAACCCAAATGTTTTCAGTGTACAGCAAACGCATATGAATTAGACTTCACATCCCAATACATTAGTGACCTGTCTGCCGTATCTCCCATTATAAATTGTGCTTCTATGGTGAACTGTAAAAAACTAAAAAACAAAGTGTAATGATAAGAGAAATAATTGAGAAATGAAAATAATTGACATCACAATTCCTCCAATAACAGCCCTACTTTAAGGAAGAGCCTCTGTATGTTTTTGAAAAACAGACATCAAGTGTTTAATACAACTTTGAACAAAATGTGAGTGGCAGGAATCTAAACCACATCCATTCTGAGAAATTATTTTAATTCACTGGACTACAACAAACTAAATTTACAACCATCTTGACAAATATTAGATCAGTGGTGCTCAGATTAAAAAATGTAATATTCCTTCACTGCAAAAGATGCTGAATATATAGAATAGATAGATAGGGATAGATAGTGATGAAAGTATTCAGGGTTTGTTTTGCTTCTACTGCTGCCTTGCGTCACTCCTGTTTTCTTCAAGGCCTGCCCTCTGTTTCATTAAGTATGTCAGTCAGCTGGACTGTCAAGTATATTTATATTTTGCTGCAGTGAAGCGAGTTCTTGTGTGGGCAAGGACTGATCTGTGTGTTCTGTACAAGGCAAACAACAACTTCAAAGCCAGAAAAGCAAAACTGCTGCCATGAACTCATGGGGATTTTCCACTTAATAAAGATGCTCGTGCACTGTCGGCTAAGGGCCAACGTACTTTGCATACAGTCTTTGTACACAGTAAACAATAGTGCAACACTGTGTGTGTTGAGAAGAGGCTAAGTAAGGTAAAAAAATAGTAACTAATACTCATCTTTCTGAAATGTGTCTTTTCCTCTCACATGACAACGTCACTGTCACTCTCAGAGTTAAGATCCCACAGAGGGATATTGGTCCAGCTACATAAGGTTCTCCAGTTTTACATGGCTCGGGTTCAATGCAGGTTTCCTGTATCTCACCCACAGTAATAGTGCAGCAGTTCAGAGGGGTCAAACAAACAGAGACACGGGTCCTAGTTGCCATTTTCTGTCATGCTGGAACAGTCCGGTGAGGCTGCTGTTGGGGTTGATGGGCTTGATGTGCTCTGGGCTGGTGAGCCATCTTTAGGCCAGTGGAGATGACTAAGTTTGTGAAGCAGTTCATCCACTTCGGCTGGCAGGGGGATCCCCAGCTCCAGGTTGAAGGACAGAGCTTCAAACCAGTCCTCCAGCTTCTGGAAAGGTGGACTGAGGGAGGATACATAGAGGGGTTTAAGGTTAAAACCAGACTGACAAGGTTAAAAGGAAATATGAGGAAGCAATCTGCCATTAGAGGCGTGTCCCCTTGCAGGCAGGTCAAGATGGCGTCTGAAAGTGGTTATTTTTCCCCACTGCTTCTACAGACTGTTGACTTGAAACAGCTGTCAGGATACAGTGAAGACTGACAAATATCTTACATGACCATTTGAGTGCCTGCTCTCTCTATTCAGGTTAATAATAAGCAGCAGTCTATTAGGCAACAACTCTGCAAAATGAACTTTTCATAAAAAGGTATCAACTATTAACCATAAGAATAACAGCAGGTACTCACCGTGTGTCTGGTGTGAGGTCACAGCAGACTACAGCCAGCGGAAAGAAAGCTGGTGGACAGTCTTCAGGGAGGAATTTCTCCACAAACTTGCCAACATTCAGGCCATAGTCCAGAGTCCTTGGGAGGCACTCAGGGTCTGCATAGACTTTTCCAATGATCTGGATCATGAGACATGAAGACATGTTATTTAGAAATATGTAGAAGAATAAATTAAGCACTGCCTCTTTACATTTTATAAAACATACAAGTACATTTAAAATGTGTAGAGACTTCAAACTTGTTAAAGTTATTACATGGCTGTGTTCATCATCTGATAATATAGCTGCAAAGAGAAGTTATTTTTGGTGTTTTCCTAGAAACTGCCACACCCAGGATTTTAAAATAGTCTGTCAACCAAGAGCTTTGGTATCACAAGCTGTTATCAGAAAATAAGAGCAGACAATAACAGCACAATTAAAATGTTCTTACCTCACATAGTACAATGCCAAATGAGAAAATGTCGACCTTCTCATCATAGCGTTTACCTGAAATGATTCCAAATAAATGATAAATAAACAGTACTTGTTGACCCACAGTAGAAATTATTATTAGGAATCTATAAATTGAGTAATTCTTTGTTTGCAGCTCACCGTTGAGCATCTCTGGAGCCATCCAGTAAGGGTTTCCCACAACAGTGTAACGCTTCTTTCTGTCACTACGTCTGAACGCCCGTTTTTTAGTGGTAGGTTTTTCAGGAGGAGGCTTAACTTTCTCCTCTACTATGAGTCGTGAGAGTCCAAAATCAGCAACAACCACAGTGTTGTCCTGTTGAAAAATTGTTTTATACATATAACTGAGCAAAAAATAGTTTGAATACCGGGTTAAAACTTATTCATGGAAGTAGTGTTGATGCCCTTTAAGGTAGAGAACAGAGAACACATTAAATGCTCTTATGGGCTCTATAGGTATCTGCTTATATAATGCAATACTGTCTTGAGTTCCCATTAAACAAAAAACATTGAATAACTACTCTCTTTTCTACAGCCCAAACTGTCTTGGCCCATCACAGGTGTGGGAACAAATTTTAGCTCTACCTAAAAGCACATCAGCTCATGTTTATAAATCGTTCCCACGCCTTTTTCTTATTGTTCAAATTGTATTATGTGTACATGCTATGAGATACCATGTCACCTACCAGTTTAACCAGGCAGTTGTGAGAGTTGAGGTCTCTGTGTATGATGCTCATTGAATGAAGGTAAGCCTGAAACAAAGGGGAAACACAAGAAGACAAGGAGCGTAAATTCATTTTTCAGTACTGTCCACACATCTTCCACGTGACAAGAGTCATCTTTAAGCCTTCCCCCTCTTTCAGGTAGTATTTGTGACTAAGTTTAGATCTAATGGAATTCCTGCAACATAATGGAGTGTGCTTCATGGCACATTTAAACACATTTAAGTTTGTGAAAATAGCAGCGAAAAGACTTCACTAATAGTAGCAAGAGGCCAACTCACCATGCCAGAAGCAATACTCTTTGCAAAGCTCACCCTTTGACGCCATGGAAACGGGTCCTGTTAGTGCAGATTAAAGAAAAAAAAAAACAAACACAAGAGAGAAATGAATAGGAACTCCCCCTGAGACCTTACTGCACAACAGGGCTGAACACAAAATGATCTTTGTAGACACATAGGCATTAGCAGAAAACAAAATTAAATCTAAAAAAAAAAAAAAACGCCCCTCCCTCATGACCTTTGAACATAATTAGTGAAAACAAAACAAAAAACTGAACTGCTACTCAGACCAGACGTTTGTGGGAGGAGGGGATCACAGCTCTTTAAATTTCACCTGGTAACACTTTCTACAGCCTTGGCCAGCTGACATGCCAGCTAGCCCACTGTAGAGCCGAGAGCCCCTCTACTAGTTTACCTCCCAACTCTGAGCTAAAAAAATTTTTTTTGTGCTCCGCTGTGGAAGAAAAGGGAGTTAAGTTTAACTCACCATGTCTCTGATGAAATCCTTTAAGGTGCCTCCCTCAATAAACTCTGTTATCAAATTCAGCCTCTTATCCTTGTAGAGCACACCGATGAACTTCAAGACATGAGGGTGATCGAGACTTCGCATTACTTTAACCTGAACGTAAGAAAGAAAGAAGCTCAAAAAAGTGAAACTTCACCAGTGCACATTAACTACAAAACAACCACATTAGTGTTTTCCCACAAGAACTGGGCAAAAAACTCAAAATGGTTGGAACATGTAGCTTGATTTCATCTATGAGTATAATAAATCAAAGGTTGATGGAGAGCCAGAAGACAAAAGTCTGTTTTGTCTGTGAGGAAGCGCAGCGGCTCCTCCTGCAGAGTACTAACCTCCTTCAGGAAAGTTTTCTGGGTCTCCTCATCACAACGGATCAACTCCTTCATCACCATCACCTCTCCCGTGGCTTTATGAGTTACCTGTTGGTGGAACAAATGTAACATACATATTACCTGAAGCTCATCTCATCGTAGTGTTAATGAACTGTGGAAAAAAAGGTCAGTTGGAGGCTAACCTTGATGGCTTGTCCAAAGAAGCCTTTTCCCAAGATTTCTCCATGGATGAGGTCACATGGCCGGAAGATGCGATGAGAGCAGCTACTGGAGGACCTCAAAGATTCGGAACGGCCAATGTCTCGTGTAATAAAAGGCGGCTCTTTGGGAGAATTAGGCCCAGGTGACTTACATATGCTGTTACTGCGCCTGCATCAGAGAATATTAAAATAAAAAACTACACAACACTCATCTTCTCAGACATATAATATATAAGGTGTGCAGTTTTGGATTGCTTTAACATACCTCAAAGACCTCCTCTTTAGTGTGCTGTCTTCATCCACATCTGTCCTTTCCAGGACTGCATGAGAAGGTGAGGACAGACGCATGCGGGAGGTGGCTGGTACTCCCAGGGAATTCCTGGGTGATCCCAGTCTAAGCCGATCCAAGCGCTGCCTGACCGGCACATACTCTATAAGCAGCTGTAACGTGTGACTGGTGTGATGGATAAGATTGTCCACCTAAATAAACAATGACAATTAGAGTTAAATAAGAGTCAGATTTACCATGAATTTTAAATTATTACTACCCAGGAATATTTCACACTATTCCAGTTGTTCCCAAGATTTCAGATAAAATAGTTGAGACTGTTAACCCATTGAATCCTAAACCTATTTTTAGGCCTTCTCCAGGTCCCCCAATTGGGGGGCTTCCATTCCTGAAGGGTTAATCATGTAAGTGAGTTACATTTTTCCATTTAAAGCTTCAATATGCAACCTTTGGCTGTAGCATGACACTCAAATTAACCTGACGCAGTTTCAAAACCAATCCACAGCCATGGTCAAAACCTGTGGCATCTAATAGATAAGTGCAAGGTCTGTTGCAAGGTAGGGTTTGACTCTCCCTGTTTGGTTAGGAGAGGGTGCTTCGCTCAAAATTCTTTAGACGGAAATATCTCCACACCATTGC
The DNA here is from genome assembly GCA_900302695.1 of Helostoma temminkii. Taxonomy (NCBI): domain Eukaryota; kingdom Metazoa; phylum Chordata; class Actinopteri; order Anabantiformes; family Helostomatidae; genus Helostoma; species Helostoma temminkii. The sequence goes on from OMLM01009519.1 coordinate 27,459, forward strand.
CAGTGCTGTTCTGCGAGTCTGTGTCACAGGTGGCTCTGACATCATATCACCCCATTAAGATAAGTACTGGCTCTCTAGTGAAAAAATATTCCATAAAAGTTACATACTGTAGCTAAAATAAAAATTACAATTCCCCGAAAATGTATACGATATTTGAGAGAAAAATGTGAGTTCAGATCTGATGGAGCAAATGGCATGTACTATGTTATAAATTTTATTTACAAATTCTTTTGCTAAATTCAGCCTTAACAATAACAAACAGAAATCAGAGAAGCTCACACGACTTTACCATAGATATAATTAAACTAAAACCAGCCTTTGAGAGGCATGAAATGTGTTACAGTGAAAACAAGGCTGGTTGGAACAAAACACACAACAGCAGTAAACAAACACTGCATTAAAATGGTGAGGGTGAGGTTGTGGGAATAAACATTATACAGTAAGAGCATTTCACATGTTGTCCTCGCCCACCTGAAGTATGTACAAATGACAGAGGAATGTAAAGAATGCCAAAAATCACACGTGCAGCTGTCATTAAACCAGCTATGCAAAGTAAACTCAGGAATGTACTTGCCCTTAATTACAGCATTCATGTGCTTAATTTCAGGTCATATCTTATGAGTTTCTAAGATGTGTATAAAGTAACATCTCTATAATAATTTGTATTTTACTGCAGTATTTCCACTGTATGTTACTTTTACTCCACAGTTTTAGTTACAAATTAATTTCTGCAGATGTAGATTCTTCAAACTGATAATCAACTAATACATGATTACGTATTATTAATGATTAGCCACTGTCAGTACATAAAGTGTTTACATAAGTTGTACCATTATCAGCTATGCTGTTTTTGTTCCAGACAAATTCATTAACGGAGATTTTTAACCTTATTTTTATTTGTTACTAGAAATGATCCTGACCTGCACATTTATGTTATCACAAAAAACTGCTTTCTTAGTGGAGGAGTTTTACCTTTGTACTTTTCGTAGTAAATTTTAGAGCACATAGTTAGAATTTCAAAGTTAGTGAAGAATTTGAAGAGCTACTAGTGTAAGTATTTGCACTTTTAATTGAGTACCTCTGCCACCTCTTACGTAAAAATACAAACGTACCTCTTCCTCCATCAGTGTCCCCACTGGAAGTCCATTGATCTCAAGGATCCTGTCCCCAACATGTATGGCATTTCGTACCTCTGGACTAATAAGCATCCCTCTGACTCTGGAACAACACAGTACCAACACTAATATGTAAATATTTAGCAGGAATGTACTGACTCAAAGGCATCAAGTTATAGTAAACAAGGTCACTCTAAATTCAGTCAGTAAATCGGGACGAAGAGGACATGAGCGAACGACACTTTATTACATCAGATTAAACTATTAATAACTACCTTTTTTGTTTTGGCATCCTTAAACACACATCAGTGCTCTGCTATTTACCAACCTTAAAATCAGTATTACATAAAGCATTACTCATGCTGTTCCCATAGAGGAATGAGACAGGCCTCCAGAGGCTGCCACTTACTCTTTGACTTCTACACTTGCTGAGCCGTTGACATCCCTCACGATTGAGACAGAGAAGCCCCTTTTGCCATTGGCTGCAGACGGCATTGAGATGAGCGTCACTGTGTGGGGAAGGGAGTCTAGGATTGAGTCGTGTGATCGCTTTTCCAACATTGGTGTAAGGACCACCTGCTTGTAGCACTTTCCACTGTAAACAAAAACAGAGTGAAGGAAACAGTGCATTTGGGATCATATGCATATTTGTCCAGTTACTATTCATGTCATGGAATAATGGCTAATGATTAATGACTAATGGCTAAACATAAACTTGAGGACAGGGTTGCCTGCAATTCTTTAAATCCACATTTGAAAAGATAAACTAAAAAGTTAAGTGAAAAACAATGACAGCAATTTGCTACAATGAAAAGAAAAGGAGGAACAGGAACTTTACTAAAAGAAGTAGTTGCATTCACATGAAATAACACTATTACCTTACGTCCATACTATAAAATTAGTCTACACATTGAGATTTGCATTTTAGGAAGCCTACAATATATGCTGATACAAAAGCTGCCAGTTGCTGCATTGTCAATCTAATGGTTATCTGATGTCAGCCTGTGAAATGCAGAAGGCTGCGATTTAATCAAATAAATGAGCACTACCAGTTAAAAGTTTGGACACACAATATAGAAATGATAGCTGATACAATAGTGCTGCCTTTTAAAAGATTTACAAAAAAGCTACAATCAGCAAACATTAGTAGTGTCTTCAAACAGCACGTCATGTTTGCTAATGCAAATTTGTTCACTTAAAGGATAAGTGATCATTAGAAAACTCTTTTGCAATGGTGGTAACACCACTGCAGACATGGATCTGATTGCTATGTGTGTACAAACCTTTGACTGGTGGTGTACGTGTGTGGACATGTCAACCTGTTCTGTGTTTATGTGCACCTCTAATAAAGAAATGATCAGCCAGTCTCTCATGTTGTCACCTGACAGCTGTTCAGCGCTAATTTAACTCACTTTAGCAAGTTTTTCCCACCAAACCAACGAACAACACGTATGACTAGCAGCATAGCTACTTTTTGACGAAGCATTAACAACTGTATGTGAGGTGTGTCACTAAAATATGTCAGTGATTGTTTTTCCTGGCTCCTCCAGTGTGATCAGTGTGTGCTAAGCAGCAGCCAGCCAGAAAAAACATTCATACCCATTGTTTGTCCCTGTAAACGTCTCCTTTGATTTTATTAAAATTAAATTTAATGTGACTACTTTCAATCTTGTTTTTTCAAAACATACACAGAGTTTAGTGGCAGTTTAGTAGTTAGTTCCAGTGTTTGGCTTCACTCTGGTTACTTACCAGTAGAGTTTTGATCGCTCCACCAAGGCATAGGTATCCCTGTCCTCAATCACCACCCTGCACCTCAGACACACAAAGCACTCGGGGTGATACTTGTGTTCTCCGGCCACCTGCAACCACAAACAATCCAGCTAACTACAGCGGAGTATAAGAAAAGAGTAATATGTTGACAGTGAGGCTGCCGTCCTGCTCTGCTGAGCTCTTCTCATCAGCGAGGAGTGTGTTGTTCTGCCTGTTGCTTTCTGCCCTCCTCCTGCTAAGTGGTGACACAGTGGTAACACCTGCTTTACTCTCAGTCTGTCTGGAATCTGCTATGATATCACCTCCCTCTGAACCTCCCTCTGACGTTCTCGCTTTCAACCCTTTGAAACCAGCTCACTATTTGTCATGCGTTTCTCTCTCAGTAACATAGCTTATGCATCATTGACAGATTTCCCTTTTTAAAATTTACATCTCCCATACCGTCTGGATATTTATTCCCTCTCATGCAAGATGAGATAATGTGTCTGCCCTTCAGCAAGCAGGTAATCCAAGTGAGCACATGCTGAGCACAAAATTAAAGTATTCCACATGTGATGAGAGCTAAAAAGAGACTAGAAGAACTTGAGTTTAACAGAAAATGCTACAGTTACATGTTTACAGTTTATACTATATACTAGTCTCAAAGTATACTGTGCAATTGGTATACAAGAAATCGATATTTTCCACCATTTTGTACCACTATAAAACAATACATGTGATGTTAGACATTAAAAAAACTTCATAGCCATCTCAACATCATACAGAAAAAACACAAAATGTTTTTCCCCAGAAAATAATATGATATTTTGTGTTTGAGGCTGGTTTCACCAGTTATTTCCCAGCTGTGAGAGTTTCCTTGGTGCACTGCACTGTGGGTCACAGTATCACTGACATTGATAGCTCACTGAACAAAAATATCTGGTTTTATTTTTGTCTATGAAATGACTATTTTCAGTATAGTTAAAAGTCTAAAGTCTACACAATCACAGTTTAGCTAACTACTATTTATGCACATTTTTTCTACATTATTCTTGCCAAGGCTTCGAGTTAATGAGTCAGTGCTGGGAAAGGATTTCCCTCAGCTACAGAGAGATTAAAGTGATATCAGCCAAATCACTGTGACATGTCAGGAGTCTGTCTGTAACTGCCTGCCTTGAAGCCAAGAACAGAACCACCACCACAGCCTGTAGTCACAATCTGCCTCAGGCTTAAGCAATGCGACAGAGTTGTAAACAAAACAAAACAAGATCAACAGTGACTGCGTTTACATAAATTTAAGAAACCTGGTTACTGAAAATTTGTGTGTAGCAGATGAGTAATGTGGTTCCTCCTCTACCTTGGGTTTTTTTGGAAGCATGGTTAACAGATATGAACTGTATAGAGACTGATGCCTGACTTATTTTAAAATGTGCTGGTTCAGCTGACTGACAGCGCTGTGAGAGAGACACAGACAAGATGGTCCTTTTCATAGCACAAACTATCTGAAATAAAGAAATGCTGTGACTTTAGATGTCTATGTCTGTGTTATACACATGTGAGCTCTTGTAAAAAAGCCGATTAGAAATATGCACTGTCAAATGTGCACTGTCAAGGAGAAATCTACCTGGGTAATTCAGGTTTATCTAACCCCTTTCCCTGATAACAGAAGCCAGATTTCCGGTTTACATGACAGTTAAGAAATCATCTTACTAGAGAAAGCTGACTGTAATCTGGTTATTTGAATGAATGTGTCAACTTGGATTTATTCCTAAGAAGTACAAAATGTGAAACAGCAGAGCAAAAAGGCAGGTAAATTGTACAAAATTATCATCAAGAACAAAGCCTTACAATACAAAACATAAACAAATAATTTAAACCAGAACAATAGTGTTGTGGACTTGAATGCCAAACAAAGCAGCAACAGCTCTGTGTGAGCCTCCTCTGCTGATGGACCACAATGATTCTTTTTCTGGCTGAGAGGCTGCTGTGCTAATTCAGCTCTGCCAAAAACACTTGGCCTCACTGGCTGATGAAGCAGGATGCCAATACTAAATAGAAGACTATTGTGTGTGTTGCTTGATGGCAAAAAGAAAAACTTCACTGTAGCTCCGTGTTAGATAAGTGACCACAGTTGTGACCAGCAAGAGAAACTGCCACCTCAATGTCATGTTCAACTACTGGATACTTGGTCAAAGCTGACTGACATATGGATTAATACGATCTGAATAGCACCTTTGTTTTAAAGTTTTTCCAGAGACTTTCAATTTATAGTCTGTGTCACTCTCAGGCTGTGACTCAATGAAATCTCAATAATTAGGTATTTGACTTTTCATTTATGGATGAGCAGGAAGATTCACATCAAGGTACATACAGAAAGCAGAAAAAAAAAACTTTAGCTCTGTTCTTTTTCACCACTATGCAACTTGAGAGTTACAGCAAAGCTCAAACATTTAAATTATGTCAAACATTTCTGGCATTATTTTGTGATCAGTTTCACCTGAGAGCCTCCTCTGTGTGTTGGTGAGACTGTTCGGACGGGATTTCATGATAAAAATATACTCGACAATAACAAACAAAGGTATAACTCTGCTCTTATAATCTAATACACTAATGGAAGGAACGGATCAGCAATTAGTAACCGTTTCTCCCATTAAATTTGAGAGAACTGTTTAGACCTGCAATGATGAGGTTTGTTAAAAGAAATGACGTGCCTGAGCAAATGTATAATGCAACCTAACCCCTGCAATTGTGAAAACAATATCAACTGATGTTTCCAGTGAAGACACCATCACTGACTGTACTATTAAAATTAAAAATTGTGGGAAAATGGGTTAGGGCCAGTAGTAATAGCAGTACAAGAAAAAATGTAAAAGTACCATAACAACTTGATGATAGAAATTAACTAAAAGTTAAGAAAAAAGAGTTTTTTTCCTAATATCGACAGTACACAACCTTTGTGTGGGCTCTAGGTCAGATACTGGGCACCAGTTAATGCTAAGACATAGCATGACATTATAAGCTACTGGTCGTAGTATAGCCTGTATTGTATGACCAGTAAGTTTTGCTGCAGCTTAATGGCCATTCTGTAGCAGCAGTACTGAAATGAACAAGGCTGTATTTTATTGCTTGTTAATCTGACTTCAGATTTGTAGAGGGACAAATGAGCAATGTCTTCTTTCAGAAGTTACATAAGCTTGCTTATAATAGGAATGATAGACTGTGGGTAATATCTACAGAGCCACTCCACCACAGAGGACTCTACAGGATGGGCTCCAAAACCACCACATGTTCTAGCGTCTTCCCACTAAATACTGTGTCCTTGAGGAAGTGAACCGTGGAGAACTTATGTACAGAGAGGGAACAAAATCGGGGCCTCAAGGGGTGAAAGTAATTCACAAGTGAGCTCTATGGTCCAATCTGCTGTTGAGCTGCAGCCCATGTAAAGTACGTAATGTAATCGCCACAAAAACAGCCCCCTGCCTTTTAATGCATGTTAGTAAGAAACTGGAGCAGTGGGGAGAAGGGGGAACACAGAGGGCACTGACACGCTCTGTGGGCATTCTGGTATTATTTTAATAGAGGGGGAAATTGTTGGCAATTGTTGTTATATGATTCAAGACAAGGCAGACAAACCTGGTATTCACATGTAGCAACAATCAATGGTACTTCTTATAGAGGATTTGGGATTTAACTGAAGTCTGATGCAGCACAAAACAATAACAGAAGAAAATCTTAGACAATATAGTCAACCCCAAAGAATCTTATATTAAAAAAATAATAAAAATTAAATAAAAGGAAACTGTGCAGAAAAGTCTGATATTTTAGCAATCGAATTTACAAACCATAGGTTAGCATTTAAGTATCACCTCAGGAATTTAGTAAGGCACTTCCAGAAAGAAGAGAGAAGATATAGAGGCTAGACAAAAAACTATGGATCCTTTTTTCCCATAATGCAACTTGATAACACCTTTTGATACATCTGTATAACCTGATGCAGCTTATAACTTTCTGTTTTAAATATGTAGCCTCCAAGGCAAAAAAGACAACACTAAGATATAAGCGTTTTCACAGGATAGTTGGTCAGGTTCCTCTTTAATCTTAACTGCAATTGAAGTATTTTGTTCAGGTCAAATTAGATTTATAAAATTTTATGTTGATACAATTGATTGTGCATTGCTTCTAATGGCATAAAAAAATCAGTTGATAAGGGGTAAAAGTGTGGAGAGGTGCAGACTTACCATGGCTGGTCCAGTCATGAGAAGAGAGCAACCATGGCAGAGCTCTCCAAACTTCTCCCAGTAGTGTTTGCGGCAGTACAGCTTGCCATCCTTCTCATAGTACCAGTTAGTGAGGTGGTCACAGCACACAGAGCACCTGTGAGGACAATAAAAGCAATCCTGGTCACGTTTGCACAAATAGAAAATTTTAAAAAACTAATGAAGAGACGAGACAAGAGTAAACTGTCAAAAACAGTTTGTCAAATCTACAACCATCACCTAAACCTCCTCATTTTAAATACATGACATTCCAGTGAAAGTTGTTAAATAATAAAAGAGACAAGGTGTAGAAACCATTAATCACACTGCTGAACACTTCTGCTCAGAAGTAGAACAGAATGGGAACATTAGCTGCCGGCATGTTCCTGACAACAATATGTACTTCCTTTTACTTACTATGTGTAGGACCATAAATACTTTGTTCACAAGATGTGCTGGGCCTTATATGTGTGTTGTTACTTTATGCATTGTTACAGTGTAAGAACAGAAGAACAGTAAAAAGACAAACAGTAAAAAGAGTTGCTGCACTGTTGAGAAAGGAGAATCTGCTTTGCCTTTGCAGCTGATGGATTGAGGGAATGTTTGGTTATTAGGCTCTGCACACTACCAACAGTGCTGCCAAAACCTTTGCCTATTTCCAGAACCTTAATAACATCCAGTTGTGTAACAAAAAAGAACCACTCAACTTATAGCCTGAAGTACTGATATGAGATCAAAAACATCTCTACATGGGCAAAGTCCTCAGATCATCTGGTTGTCTACCTTTATG
>OMLM01009519.1:35388-46397 GCA_900302695.1 Helostoma temminkii
GCTACCCTTATGAAAAGAAGTATATTCCAGTCCGATATTAGTATACTTCTTTTAAACTAAAAATGAGCAAGTGTACTTTCAGTATACTTTTTATGTACTTATCAGTGGTAAACTAAAAAGTGGGCCAATTTAGTCCCAAGAAGTATTAAAATAATATACTAGCAAGTACACTAGAAGTGCATAGAAGTGTACCTGCAATACTTGAAGTATACTTAATAAAATAAACTTTATATACTACTTTTTTGTAAGGGCACTGTTCAGATTTTGCTTGAAGTTACTTAACAAACCTCTCATTGTGCATTTATTAATTAGGTCAATGTAAATAATAACAGAACACCCAGCTAGCTCTATGTCCAAGTTGCAAACCATAGACATAAACATCTTGAACCTGAGTAATTAGATATTCCACTGTTTCTCCCTCACACTTCTCTCAACTGTCTAATTAACATGGAATGCTATAGAAATAATGCTTTAATAAAGTAATTATTAAGCACCTGTCATATGTAATTGCATTCTATTATATAATACTACTACAAAAGTTCCAAGAAGTGAGCTGAGAAGATGCTTTGTAAATTAAAAGGACGTTAATGGTTGTGACTTTGAGACAAGATGTTCAGAGTAAGTGGAATGCTAAAGCTGCCGGCAAACTGGGAAGCACCTGCAGGCTATGGGCTCGAACAAGCTGCACTGGTTACGCAAAAGGGTGGCAGCAGGTTCGACTGCCACAACTCAATTAAGGATAAACCACCACGTCTGAGATTAGGTTTCGGAAATGTCTGCAATGTTTTTTGTGCTATTGTTGCCATTAAAAATTCCTATATATTTTCCAACTGTCTATCATTTTGTTTTTAACTTAGTTTCTAAGTATTTGGAGAAAAAAATGCTGAAGGGACAAATGAATCACAATAAAATACACATGTTACTTCTATTTATACACTGGCCTTTGGAAAACAGTGTGAAACATTTTGGTGTACGTCAGATATTAAAAAAAAAAAAAAAAAAGATGAAGACAGGAGGTGTGACAGAATACACAAGTTAGTTTAAGGAATGACTACAATAATAAACATTCAACTGACACTGTACTTACTTCCTGATTAACCACTATTTCTAATTCACAGACATTATTTCCCAGCATGTCTGAAAGAGGTTTGCTGGTGCCTTTGCCATATTGGAAAGTGTTTCCTGAATTCTCACATGCTTATTACATAGAGAATATCATGTTTAAGAATCATGTAACCAAGTATGCAAGGGAAAATGCCTCTTCAACTGAGCTCCATCCTCAGCTACTCTCTGCACTGCAGATATATCTGATCCAGGCTTATTGATTTTGGCAAAGACTCTGTATTTCAAAGTCTTCTGGACTTACTTAAGGAGTTGTCGTACAGAGGGAATACCATATGTTTTTGTCTTCTGTGGAGGGAAAAGTGGACACTGGGGTGACACTCGTTCTGAGGCACCGGTGACGTTTCAGTCTTTAACATCAAGTGGCATCCATTGCCTTAAGAGATCAGTGTAACAATGACTCAAGTCTAATTCATCATAATGTGACATAATGAGTTGAAGCAGAGCTGAAAGTTTGCAGAGGTAAAGACCGCATGAGTAATGAGAGTAATGATGGCTGCGCTGCTGTGGCCACAGCTGCACTCCAGGCCAAACATCTGATGTTAGTATGAAAGATATCAGACAGTCTGGATGCATAAATCTAAATCAGTATAATCTCTCTCAGTATATTGGTCACAACTAAATTTAGTTAAAAATTCATACTGGCCGATCCATTATTATTCAGTTTTTCAAATCTCAAATATTGCCATGACTATCAACTTTATAAATCCAGTATTAATCAAGCTACAACAGCACTGGTAGGATCAGTATCAACATCAATGTATCTGGACGCCAGTGCACCCAGTGGTCTGATTGGATAAAAGATACGTATGCACAAGGAAGAAAAAGGAAAGTCAAGGATTTCAGTTAATATGTATGTATTTTAGCATTTGTCCAGGTTTGGCAGGAAAAACTAAACTTCTACTATATCTACATTGTTCTACACTAAATGCATTCCTAGACAAAACCAGCTCATGAACTATAATTAATGTCCATTATGTCCCTGTAATGTATGCATGAAAACACCTGACTTCCTTCTATGTGTGCGATGTGTGTACTAAACTCAGGTGGTTCTGCAATGAACAATGCAATGGTACTGCCTGCACAAACACTACAAAATAAACATTACTCATTTCCTTAAATACACATTCCTGCTGAAATGTATTCCTTTGTTGAAGTATGGAGCACAGATAGTTAGAGAGAGACCTTTAATAAGGATCATGAAGACCTGAGGAGGGAGTGTTTCACTTTAAGAGACTTTATCTCAGGGTGTGTAACTGCTGTGTTGCCAGTGCCCTGCACAATAAATTCATTCTAAGAAGTGGAGAATGGCATTTATTTCTGCTTTCATATCACAAGTACATTCTGTACAGCTACAGCAGTTAGTTTTAGATGACATACTACATGTTGCCTTTGTTTTCAAATAACTTTCAATTGCAAATGTGTGTGTAATCAAGGCTGCAACTGCAACTATCAATTATCTTGATATTTTGTTTGTTTATTTTTTTTACACATAATAACATAAAAGCAGAAAAAAAATAAAGAACATTGGCTTATACCACAGACAAAACATAATAAGCTATTCCGCCTCAACTTGGGTGCTTGTCTGTTCACTGTTGACTGTTCTGCTGATTATTTTTCGTTGAATAATTGATTTTAACTGATACAAACAAACAAAGTATCGATGTAACATAATAAAGTCATGCATTTTAAGACGAAAAACATTTCAGTTTATCATCATATATGGCAGTGAAACACATCAGTGCATTTGATGTAATGGAATTAATAAATCAAGTTAAGAAGCAGACACCTGCCGATTAGTTTTCTGTCTCATCAGTTCAATCAACTTACTGTTACTGAATGAACTGGGTATAAGAAGTTGAAGCAGTAGTAGCTTGTAGTGTAATGTTGTAGTGTTAATTTATCATTTGCCTATTGATTATTTCCTTTACTAAACTAAATGTGCACAGATTGATTTCTAAGACTTAGAGTAGTCATTCCTTATATTCTTGCCAAACTGGATCCAAAAACTACATAAAAACTGGTTCCATAGGAAACATGGATCTGTAGAAATGCTGCATTTGTATGTTCAAACTAATTTCTCATATAATTCAATGTCATTTTTTACCGCTGAAAAATTAAACAAAGGTAGATCAAAAGCACCGAAGTAACGGCATCCTGTGTTGAAACCACAAATTAAAATACAATACTCTTTTTACTGTGCAGTATGACGTTAGTATCTGCAGCTCTTTGCATTTCCAGCTAATTACATAGGAAATATCTGGCTTTCTTTTAAAACAAAAATAAATAACAAAAGACTCTCCAGTCTGTGTCTGAGGCAGTGGGCTCACATGTCTGAATCGCTGTCTAGGAATGCAGAACACAGCAGAGCCGCATGTGCTGTTACCTATAGGCCTCAATAACAACGCCAAGCTTACTGGAACAAGAGTGACCTCAGCTTGTAAGAATGCTACACAAGGTGAAAGTACATGGAGGGCAGAGTGGCAGCTTGCGGACAATAGACAATATGAACACCAGGGGGGGTATCATGTTAAAAAGGACGATTTATGTTTGCTATCCTCTTGCCCAATGACAGTTGGGATTAACTCCAGCAACCTCAACAGGAAAAGTGGTTAAAATAATGGATGGATGAATGGTTGGACGGATGATCTACTTCCTTCAAGAATTCAGAGATTAAGCTCCTTCAACAAAATAGATCAAACTAACTACTATATCTACTGTATCTCAAAACCTCAAAAGGACAAATGCAGGACATTTTGATGAATGACAGTACTGCAAATACTGCATATATATTAAAGCTCTGCAGTTGTATCAGATAACAATCTGGCTATGAAGAAGGCTGCCAAAAATGTAAGGGAGTATAAAAGAACCAAGTGGTGGGAAGGGGAGGCTGGCTGATCAACCGTGAGTAACACAGCTGTGTCAGGAACTGTGCCTCTGTGATGACACAAGGACCTGTAGGTGTTATTAAAGACTCAGCATTTGGAAGGAGTGAAAGGTTATCTAAGGACGCTGCTAGATATTGGCTGAAACCTCCTAGAGAGCTATTTCAGTTGTCAGAAGCAGACCACACAGTCAGCATTACATTTGTTCTTTTCTTTACTTTTTGCATATGCCAGAAGACCCCCGCAGTTAGACTTCAGTTATAAGAACCAAAGGATTTTGGATATACTCTAAACTATGTGGGCTCCAATAAAAACTTTTTCTCCACAGCCAACCAGTTCTTACTGGAGCCATGTTGGTAGAGCAGTCGTCTGACAACCCCAGGGTTAGTGGTTCGATTCCCTGCCCCTACTAGCTACATGCTGAGCTGTCCTTAAACAAAACACCAAAACCCTGTAGCTGTCCATTACGTGTAAGTTGCTTTGGACAGAAGCGTCTGCCAAATATACATACACAGGACTTGTATTAAAACACAGCTAGGATCCTGCAGTGAGTTCAGATAACAGTGTGATAAAGAAGTTTCATCTAAATCTGAGTCATCTTATCTCCTGAGGACAAATGAATGCTACTGTTAACATGAGGATGTTGACCCACTGCAGCACATAAAGATATCTAACTATGGGCCAATGACCTGTATAAACCAGGGCACATCAGCTCCAGTGTGGCAATCATTAAACCTCTGAGCAGAGGATAAACCCCTCAGTAGGATAGCATGAACATTTCACTCACCAATCCACTTTACAGTCAAGATCCAGGACCGTCCCCCCTGCAGAGGCCGACCAGTTGTGTCACTGACACTACTAACATCCTACATGTGCACTTTGTGCAGAGAAGCTCCCAAACAACAGTGCATTGTAAAAATGTTTACGCCCTTGTTTAGGCTACAAGACAGAAGCTTCTGGGATTATCCACAAGGCCGTGTGTAAGTACACCCAAACAGAGAAAATCCATGATGAACAGCATCAAAACAATTATATCTGTGTCAGTGCAAACTGTTGCCCTCTTCTCTTCATGAAAACAAAGCCTTCACTGATTGGGCTCCGTCCTTATCACAGAACAGAGGCTACTTGCAGCTACTTGTGGTAAAAATTAGAAACTGGACCACTTACTGGAAGCAGGCGTTGTGCCAGGTGTCCTGGAGAACTTTGATGTGAAAAGAGTCTTGAATTTTTCCTCCACAGCTCACACAGTAGCAGTTATCAGTACCTGCAAGAAACCACGCTTTGCTTAAAACTGGAGCTGCACATAAGACTTATGGCTACAGCAGGTAAATATAACCGAGAAGCTGAGTGTGAGTAAACAACACGTATTTTCGACGTTAGACTGAACTTGCAGAAAAAAAAAAGAAGAAAAAAAAAAGGTTTAAATTTGCAACACGTTATTAAGCCGCAGATAAGACTTCAGCAGTTTGGAAACAATGTAACCTCTACTCAGTTTAAAGTTACAACCTGAAATATTTCTCACCTTCTTGTTCCTCCATCTACTTTCTGAGAGTGTCGTCGATTTTCAGACCCTTTCACAAACTTTTCATACTGAAGCAGGAGAGCTGTGATGCGGAGCTTCAAAGTTTGATTCCTCCTCGGTCTCCAGCCAGGACTCCCAGACTCCCAGCTCTCAATGTGACCGGGAAACACGCACAAATCCCGTCAATTCCTCTCAGATAAAAGTATCGTGGACTCCCGTTTTACGCCGGAGCTCCTCTCTCGCTGCAGGCAGGATCACTGACGTAATGCAGACTACAAATTCCTGTACGGAGAGCGGAAGGGCGCAACTGCAGCACCTGGAAACAGGATAAAACCGAGATTTGCTCCAAACTGAAAGACAATGACAGTGTCTCCATCTACTGGCGAAATGAGCGCACACGCATCATGTTCAGTTAGTTACTGCAGCACCTCTCTGCCAACTCTCCTATTTTGTAAGTTCTAGTCAAATACAACCATGTATCATCATCATTATTATGATAATAATTATTTTTTAAATTAATTTATTTCTAAAACACAATAGATTGTATAATGATGTGTGTTTGTGGTGGTGTTGAGCTGTATTCTACTAAACAAAGGTGCTTATTTGTTTGCTTTCTGTTTATTTGCTGACTGTGACTCTGTTGCTTATCTATCAAAATAAAAGCTCACATTTATCCACTGGATTCATGATTAACTGAGGATAAAGTCCAGCTGTGTCTTATCAGATCTGAACTGAAACGAGTCACTGTTAAGTGTAAACACAGATTATCTTCTGTTCATGGATGTGCAAGTACAGTTACACATTAGTGAACAATTTGCTACAGCACAGTACTCACTCATAGTTCTTATGAGGCTCATCCAGCCACTTGTGTGTGCACATTTGAGGGTTTGTGCCACGGGTCTAAACCATTCCCACAGAGTAAAAGAGTACAGTTCAACACCGCCACAAACACAAATGATCATATAGATGTCACAGGGTGGCACAGAAATTAACTGGTGACAGTGCAAATGAGACATTTTGGAAGTTGCAGCAGGTTCATTTACTTAGCCTACTAACTGAGCTTTTAATTTGTAGAAAGCACAGTCTGCCTAAAATACTGCGCATTAAGGTGCGTCTGTCATCATCCAGGCCTGAATGGGCGCGGCGGGATGCAAGTGCACGTTGCCGGTGTTATCCGGTGATTGTGTTGCAGATCTTTAACTGTGAATATTGACTTTCATTTAAAGCCCAGATCATTGTTAAGTAGCACAACCGGACATTCAGGAAGTTCAGTGTCGACTGATTAGATCACCACAGACTTTTTGAAGCAGGGAGGTTAATGCAGCGTGGATAACACAGCGTGTTACAAAGTGCCATCAATAATAATCTTCAATGGAAATCGGTACTGAAAACCCAAAGCTACAATCTCATGAGAGAGACTGAGCTCTGAGACCTTTGGATCCTGACGTGAGGACCACGGAAGCTTAGAGACCCAAGTGGAGCGGGCGTCTGGAGTTCATCCTGGCACCGGTGGGGTTCGCGCTGGGACTGGGCAATGTCTGGAGGTTCCCCTACCTGTGCTACCGCAGCGTATTATCATTGTAATGAAGCCAGAAACCTGGCTGGAGTGTGATAAACATTTGTGAGAAATGGCTCTTCAGTAAAAATGATCCTGCAGTGATGCAGCTTCTTGCACAAGTGCTTGATGAAAAAGCGACAATCAACATACTTCATACAAAATCAGACATGCACACAGAGTTCATTTTAAAAAGTTTATTATTAGACGTCCATGCTTTTTCTTGACCCTAATATGTGAAGTGACTCAGTTGTGATTTGGCTCCGAGGCAACAACAAAACCAAACTGTTGTAAAGGGGGTGGGGCACTTATTACTGACATAATTAAGATGGTTAATTTGAAATGATAAGCCATCAAGACAGCAGAAATAAATGAAAACAAGACATTTATAAAGGGTAGTTACACAAATCTATCCATTGTTAAAATGTGAATAACACTTCAAGCCAAAAGTTTCACTCCTGTAATAGACCTGCACGTTATTGAAACATGCAAGTCCTGCACATGCACAGGACATACATGCATAAATGTTGTGGTATAATTGGTGGTAAATTAACTGATGAAACTGCAGAAATGTAGCTGTTAAACTTTGCAGTGCTAGACCTTGAAATACCCGCTGCCATAAAAATGTTAGTCTCTTCCTGAACAAATGACTACGCAAAAAAGGAAATCATTAACCTCAGACACCAACATTGGACACTATGGTCTTATAAAACAAATCTAGATCGCTGCATGAGAGGCTGATACATGTTTATATATTTGTAACTAAAAGTGAAAATAGATTAGAAGAGAGATTAGACACAACTTTATTTATTTCCATTATCTCCAGTGTCTATGTAATAACTGTATTACAATAGTGTGATCACTATAGATTGTGTGTTAAGCGGTGCAATAAAATACTACAATACATGTAAGAGTTAGAATTAGTTACTGTAACATTTAGATTTATGGTTTCTATTAATGGTAAACAGACCAATGAACATGAGTCACAGATGTTTACAACCAGACAAGAGCAGTAGCTATGATGTATTAATGCACAGATTGCCATGAATCTTTCTCTAATGGAGGAATGCGGTGAAATCTTGCCTAGTCTTGCATGTAACGTCAAGATCCAGGCTTTGTTTCATGAGGAGTGGCCTGATGACACTGTGAAAAGAACATATAACTCTTGTGCCCTACCCAGCGTGATAATCCTCCTGTCCAGCATGTTCAGCTGTGTCTAGTTTTAAGGTTAGTCTTCATATCTGTCTCAATATAAAAACAGGGAGCCAGATTGTTATTCAGGTTGTAACAAACATGGTCACTGTCAGAAAAATACACTTGGACGGGCTGTGCCAGTGGTTTTATATTTACCAGCCTCTGAGTGGTTAAATGTGTCATGTTTGATATATTATTGCATGTTTTTACATCTGCCAAGGACTTTTTGTGCTTGGTGTGTTTAAATGAAATCTTTCATGTGTGTCCCATGATACATCAGACATATGTTTTGTTATTTGAAATTTAATGTATTTTAAAATAACAAGAAACTAATAAATAATTTCAGAATAAACCTATATTCTAAAATCTTGCATATCTGAGAGATAACGTTAAATAGACTGTGCTCTTACAGTCTACATTAATTATCTAAATAAACTAAAATTAAGGAAAATCGTAGCTCAGTATCATGTTTGAAATCATATATTTCAGGGAAATTTTGCAAAATTGTACATCAAAAAATGCACTGAAGGACAGAGATCAGCTCGATCATATGTTCCTAGCTAATGCACTCATTTTTTTTTCCTGTATGTTATTCAGAGTGATTTTGCAACTCAAGTGGAGACTGAAGACTAATATATATTATATATCATATTTAAATTGAGGTATCTCTAGTCCTCTTGGAGTGTGTCTGGTATACCAGTGGTAAAGGCGACTATCTAAACTATGCAGTGTGAATAAAGCCAACAGGCAATAATAAAGCATCATTCATCATATCAAGGGTTTTAGATTGTCACATGGATCTCCCTGTGGCTCAGTCATTATATGCTCCAGCAGAGCACAGCACACCAGCCTCTCCACAACTAGTTGTAAAATAATTTCATAGGCTAATAAACAGCAGTGAGGCATCTCCTTCAGTGACCAGCAATAGAAATACTTCAGTCAGATGAAAAGTGTGTTGCAGCCTGCAGAAGTTTAAAGTTGTATGTGTTTTGGACCGTTATATTATCATTTAACTCAGTGCAAGAAAGTAAATAGGTGTATTTTGCAGCACATCAAGCTATTGCTTTAAACTATTGATCTCAGAATTGCAGGTCTTTTTGGTGAACATAAAAAATTGTGCTGGTTTTCCAGAAATTACTGTTTACACAGAAGAATCACTGAAATATTTTCACCAGGACACCGTACAGGACACCAGTACATCAGCGGCATTCCTGCATTTAGAAGGGTTCAGGCTTAATTCTGCTTGTCCACTTTACTGATGTGTCCCTGAGCAACATGATAAACCTCTACCTTGTCTAGACGCTGTGTAATTTTGTTCTTTCTTCTCTAACTCCCTCTTCTTGAAGGGACACACACAGCTGTGAACCATAGCTGTTAAAAGACTAAATAATTTGAAACTATTGGAGGACATTGACCTCACCTTTATTAATTTAATGTACACCCTGCCAAATGACACAGCAGTTTTCCTAAACCATGTCTCCATGAATGTCTTTTATCTCTGGCTGAGTTTGTTTAACTTCATCTTGGCACCACTGACCAGAAATTATTATAAGACACTAACTCTTCTCTGTTTATTTGTTTTAAAATTGTAATCCTGGGCACAAATCAGTAAAATGTCTCTGAAAATGTGTTGTGATGTGA
Organism: Helostoma temminkii; assembly: GCA_900302695.1. Lineage (NCBI taxonomy): Eukaryota > Metazoa > Chordata > Actinopteri > Anabantiformes > Helostomatidae > Helostoma > Helostoma temminkii. The sequence continues at coordinate 45,308 of OMLM01009519.1, forward strand.
GTGATTTGATACAACTCTTCAGAATTGTCTTTTCCACTCTGCAGGTGTTGGTCTGGCCACAGTTGTTATCTCCTTCGTGTTCTTCACATAGTACAATGTGCTCATGAGCTTGGCCCGCCAGCTAACAGTTCTTTGAGTGAGACCCTACTGCACTTTTCTGCATTTTAACTGCACAAGATACTGTGTCTATCAAATGTTATGTGGGCCTTACATAATTACACAATGTCTGACAAACTGTTGGTCATTTCATATGTGAAATTCTGAATTTCTTTTCTAAATTTAAATGTTAGACTATTACTCTAAACATACTATTTGTATCTTCACTTTTTCTAAATTTCCTAGTTACAAGGTTCAGGAGAAAAGCAGTGGCATTGAAGAAGCTGGTGGCCTTCGCTAGGAGCTCTTTGGCTTTCTCCGTATTGCTTGGGCCATCGTGTATTTATGCATATTTAAAGGCATCAAATCTACTGGAAAAATAGGAAACATTAGTGCTTTTTTGTAATGTGTGTTTATGCATAGTGGTGATTACGATTAATATATGTGAATGTTTGTTTTCTGACGTTTTTCATAATTAAGCAATGTTTTACATAAAGACAAGGAGCTTTACTGTAGATTTCAGCGATATAGTTTATTGTACAGCCCAAGTAATTTCTTTGTTGCATTAATTTTGTACACTGTGTATATACCATTATATACATTGTGTGTGATATTTCTTTAGAATTTGTTTCATGCTCAGGAAGCAGATACATTTAGTTGAATGTACCTATCAAGCTACTATCTCACGTATCTACATGCATGTTCTTCATTTTATGTGATACACTACACTAGGTCATCACATGAAAAAACCTCATTTGTTAAAACAGTCATGTGCAGGCCACGTATATTTATCGATTTAAGTAAAACACAAATTTTATCCCATCATCACTGAAAATTCATCATAGCTCTTCTCACAAAACAAATACTGATCAGTGTCAGGTTGTGCTTTTCACAGCTGTATTTCCATACGTCATTCTGTTCACCCTGCTCATTAATAATGTGCAGCTTTCTGGAACCAAGAAGGGTGTCCTCTAATTTGTGACAACTAAATGTA
>OMLM01009519.1:46417-64137 GCA_900302695.1 Helostoma temminkii
GTGACAACTAAATGTATCTGCTCGGGAGAAAACTGATTAAAGTGAAGGTGAGATTAATGAATGAGTAAGAGAAAATGTCGGCAAATCATCTGCAACCAGACAATGGAAACCAGGTTTTAGAGGTTTGCAAAAGATTTCGCACATTAGAACAACATTATGTCACACAGGATACTAAGATCTGAAAAACCACATTTGTTATTTCAGATCTTGGTATGTGCATGTAACATTAAATCCTCATATTTAGAGTGCAGGGCTTGACTGACGTTGGCAAACCACAGCTGTGGGATGGTTATCACCTGTTAGTTTAGATGTTGAAAGTACGGAACTAGGGGTCTTTAAAACTTTAAAACCATGTCAAATAAATGGAAATTTAAACAAAATTAAATTTAAGTTAATCTTCATGGTCTTCTCTATCTCAGGTAAGGATATGACATTCTCAGTTTGGAAAAATTGTTCTTTAACACGAGGACATAAAAGAAATGACTGATTATGTAAATGTATTCAAATGATGTAGATAGTTTAAAGTATATTCCATTCTTTTTTTCCCTTTGACACATATTCGTCGTTCCACTCACTGATGTTAACCTAGAAAAAAGATGGAAAAACTGTTGTATGCACATTAAGAATAGCTTTTGTATGATTGTTCAGAAAAGCAGAACAGATTGTTTATGGAAAAAGCTCTATTTTTGGTGTCTCTTTCTGAATTTGCTATGTTTACTTTGTGTCTATCTGCTTCAGCTGTTCTAAGAAGGTTAAGAAGGTTAAATCTGCCACATTCCCCGCCATTCACAAAACCAGCTAGGGAGAATTAAGAAAGACTAGTCTGATTTAAAACTAGAGGAGATACTGTGTGTTTTAATTCAGTATACAACATGCTTCATCAATGAAGGTCTCAGCTTCTCTGTGGTGCAGAAAAATCTCAATTGCCCGAAGTAATTCATCTCCCAGAGACAGCTTTTACTTTTATTCCCTGTTTTTACAATCATTTCAGACTATCAGAGAGCTCAGTGACCTAAAGACCAGAAATGGCTGCTTCATAATCTGGTATCTTGTCATCCAGAGCTCTTGGCTATTGGAACTGGATTTGTTTTTGTTGTACCTTCTTTCCCAGAGATGCTTTGATTGTGTTCTTGACCAACTCATTCACTAGTATCCTGGCTGGGTTTGTGATCTTCTCAGACATTGGATACATAGCTCACAGACATAACCTGACAGTGGACAACATTACTACGGATGGCAAGTATTTACCTGGGAAAGACCACCGGATATAATCTCTATAATCTGATTCTACTGATTTTAACTGAAGTACGCAAACGAGTTGTGGACTTGATGTTGGATAATAATATATAGTATAAAAATATATGAATATTGAAATGCAGTAGTAATACAGTACATCTCAGATGCCTGTCAACTGTAAGAGCTTATGTTTGTTTTAATCCTTCTTTCCATGGAAAAGCAAGAAAGAGATGCACAACATGCCTGTCTGCAGGGAATAATTTGATGATTTTGGAGCTTGACACATTCTACCCATTATAAACTCCCTAAAAAATCCTACTGACAGGAATTTGTTTGATTTTTACTTTAAAAAATGTCTATGTGGACATGGCTAGCCAATCAGCACACTGTAACCAATGTGCAATTGTTGGTGGTTGTCAGGCAATTAGTGGAGAGAGCTCAGGGCCAAGAAATAGTCTGGCACAAAACCCACATTTTACAGTCTGAATGATGAATTATTGTTGTTATGCTTCAGTTTTTGTATGAATGAAGCAAGGGCAATATAACATGTTAATTAATCTGCTTCAGAGGTGAGCAGAATCTGTTAACTTAGACAATGGTAACATGTTTCCAGTCATTATGCTGAACTAAGCTATATTTGCTTTACTGCCATAAGAGTACATCAGAGGTCACAGCAAGAAAGTAAACAAACATATTTTTTAAATGCTGAACTATTCCCTTAAGCTGTAATTTGTCTACATGTGTTTATATTGTGTTTTATATCTTTTATAATGGGCCTACTAACAGCACCTTTGCTGTGTCAGGTGTGTCATTTCAGGTCCCGACTTGGTGTTTGTTGTCTACCCTGAAGTCCTCTCCACTATGCCTGTCTTTCAGCTGTAGGCTGTTATGCTGTTATGTCTGGGCCTGGACAGCCAGGTAAACAACTCTTATATACTGTAGATGTGTGATGAGTCTGTGATTACGGAGGTGATTTGCCTGCACGTGTGAGTAATATATTTGTATCAGTGTTGATTCAAGCAGGTCTCCTCTAACTGTCTTGTTGTTTTCTATGTGGCATAGTTCACAACTGTGGAGGTGGCTGTGGCATTTATAAAAGATGAGTTTGGTCCCAAAATTTGGCATTTCCTAAAAAGAGAGGAGCTGCAGCCTTGGCTGTGTGCATCATCTGCTTTGTCCTGGGGATTCCTCACATTACTAAGTCAAATGTAACAGAAAAGTAACAGAAAAACTCTTTTACTTATGTTTGAGGTTCTTTGGTGGCCTGCATGTGGCAGTTTCCTTGTAAAACCTACTTGGCAGTAAACCTATTTCTGATTTTAGTGATTTCATTCTTTTTCTCTTTTCATGGTCTCGTTCCTGCACAGGGAGGTATCTATGTGTTTCAGCTAATGGACCACTACACGGCTGTGGTTTCCCTCATGTTCCAGGCTTTCTTTGAAGTCATAGCCATCGGCCGGATCTTTGGGAAGATCTGCATAAAGTTCACAAGTTCAAACCCACATATCCTGTTTACATGGTAAATGTTTGAGACCTCCGAGTGACCAGGATCCTCTGTAGCTGGTTAACTACTAAACTGAGATCTAAACATTTTTCATTTTTGGAACATATGGGCGGAGGGCAATCCCAGCACATGTATTTTTCTATCAGGTGTCAAATCATCTCCTCAAGAAGATTCAAGGAAAAGCTCCAAACATCTTCTTCCATCTGTGTTGGCTGCTGATTTCTCCTTTATTGGTCCTGGTGAAGTTAAACAGTCTGAATACAGTCACTACAGAGAATTGTCAGTAAAGTCACATCAATAATGATGGTAATGTATCCTCTTTTTCTACATAGTGTATAGTGACCTCTAGCATTATTCGGTACACTCCTGCTCACTATGGAAACTATATGTATCTAGCATGGGCTGAATGTGTAAGCTGGTTCATCTCACTGGTTTCTGTGATGTGGATCCCACTTGGTGCTATTCATGTGATCTATAGTAACAAAGGCTCATTTTTTTCATGTGAGTACAAGAACCATTATTTAGAGTTTAGCACATATATACCATATGTCATGATATAGTTATTGAAAATTAAACATTAATTAATTAATATTGTATTTAACAAGCAGTTAATAAATAAAAAATCTAAAAGATCAATATCTGAGCATCATCTGATCATACATAATTTTCCCAAAGTTAATGGAAATCCATTTGATAGTTGATTGTTGTTCATCAGAATTTCACTAAACAGTCATGCTAAGTGAAATAAAGTTACTTGTTTTGTGGTGAATATGAATATAACGAAAAACTTCATCGCAAGTAACAGTAAAAGATATTCATTCATCATATACTACAGAGAGTTTGTAACACTGCCTGAGCAGACATGCTTTAACATAGCTTTCTGAAAGGTGGTTTGTTTCTAAAACTGTGCTTCAAACAGCTGTGACTCCCACAATAGACCTGGGTGCTGAGGATCCTGTAGCAGAAAAATAAAACATAGACACAAAAATTATAATTTTGTTTCATTTGTCCTACTGAAACACGTGTCTCAGTTGTAGTACTTCAAAACACAAAGTCACAACTTCATGGCAAATTACTTCAATAACATGTACACATCTGTTGCATCATGAACAAAGTACAGAATGAAAATTTTAGATTTCGTCTGCCCACAAATGGTTTGCTCCGTTTAGACCGTGCAGGTGTTTTTTTTCATTTCCTCCTCTTTGTTTGATTAATTTATAAAGATGTCCATTATATGCAGTGATATTTTTGTGCAGTATATAGTATATAGAATATAGTATATAGTATATAGGACTGGTATTTGGTATTTGAGTATTTGGATAGTGACAAAGTTTTAATGATTTTGCCTTTATACTCCACCACAATGGATTTGAAATAAAACAATCAAGATGTGATTGAAGTGTTGACTTATTTTAAGAGGTATTACAGAAATGTTGCATTTAACATTTAGAAATGACAATAATTTAAATTTTTTCTGATAAATTTTGGTGAGTTTGTGCAATGGTCTGTGCATTTTTCTTCATCACATTAGCTGAATACATGTTTTGATCTGAAAGTGTCTTCAAAATACAGCAAGGGAATTTTGGATTCTTTAGAATACATTTAAAGGACACAACAAATGTTTCATATATTTTTTTATAATCTCTTGTTTAGTTTAATCTCGCACTGAGGTAAATCTTGTCTATTGTAACAGTAAATTACCTCATTGTATTTGCTAGGTGTGTTGGTTTTAGTGGTCATCAACTGGAATAGTACATTGAAAACAGTAGTGAGTAAATAACAGAAGGCTGACACAGTCTCTCTGCTGTTTGTTCTTGATAGCAGCCTGGGTGTGTTATTAATCGAGGAGCAACAAATAGAAGTTAAATAGACATATTTTTCCATTACTCCTTAACACTTTTGCTAGTTGCTTGACCCATATTGAGCTGATTACTCTAAATCTGAGCCTTAAGAGACTGAAGATACAGACAGTGACAGTGATAAAAGCTACAATATGCAACTACGACCATGAAACTCAGAATCAGTGCACTCTGCTCCTCCCAGTCTTCAATCTCTCTGCTCTGCTTTGCTACACTTTGCTGTGCTCTGCCTAGTGCTTCAGGTCATCATTGTGATAATAAATGAATACATGTTCCAAAACGTAACTAATCGAGCAGAAATAATAGAAAATATCCGGTTACAAGTGCAAGCATCTCTCAAAAACCTATAAAAATTAATATTACAAAACACTGGTGGCAACAATGTTCAATGAGGCATAAAGCCTGGGTTATATTTCTAGTGAAAAAAAAAATATTAATTACATTGTTCAGCCTTTAGCATTTGAATTCTAAAGTATTTTAGAATATGACATCTATAACTTCTCAGTGCCCAAACACAATTTAAATAAACACTGTAAGCAGAGGTGTCAGACAGTCCAAACGGCCATCACTATAATGAATTGATCAGGGCAGCAGATTAATGTTATGCCAATGTGTACTGAGCTACATATCAAATACATATGTATTTGTGTTTTGTTTGATCTCTACAGGTTTAGAAATTAGTTAATACTATTATTTTCAATGTGTCTGACTTATCTCAGAGCTGGTAACAAATAAGAGTTTTGATTTGGATGAGGGAAAGACATCTTCAACTCAACCTCTCCAAGACAGAACTTCTAGTCTTCCCTGCTAAACCATCAACAAACCATAAAATCAGCATCAACACTGAGTCCTCAGATTGTCCTCACTAAGTCTGCCAGAAACCTGGGGATCATCACTGACGACCGACTGAGCTTTACAGACCACATCTCCTTTGTCTCCAGGGCATGCAACATCAGAAAGATCAGACCATACCTTTCTGAATATACAACCCAATTGATAGTGCAGACACTGGTCAAATTTCGTCTCGATTACTGCAATGCCTTGTTGATGGGATTACCGGCATGTGCAATCAAACCCCTCCACATGATACAGAACGCAGCAGCATGTCTGTTTTCTAATCAACCAAAAAGGACTCACGTCACCCCGCTCCTCAAATCTTTGCACTGGCTTCCTGTAGCTGCTGCATCAGATTCAAAGCTCTGACTCTTGCCTACAGAGCGGTCAACTCAACTGCACCTGTCTACCTCAATTCCCTTATTCAGATCTAAATTTCTAAATTTTAAAATGATACATTTAACACTTTAGGATCTTTCTCAACATAAATATATGCATTTAAAATCCTATTACTTCTTAAAGGTAAAAGTCTGTTGTTTTAGTTGTATGATTGTCATATCTGTGCCAGAAACTAACCTGAGTTAGTATATTTTAAAATGGGAGTTCAATATCTTTGTACTGTAACTGTACTAAATATGCTGCCACAATAGGTCACTGTGTATGCATTTTAGTACTTGGGTAGTTAACATGAGATTAAAAAACATAAATTGTTGGCTATTAACATTTTTGCTTTTGAAAATCTTCAGTGACAGTTTAGTTTATTTTTAAAAATATTGGTTGAGCAACCATGTGTCATGCCCTGAAAATAATGACCTTCGTTTCAGTTCCTCTCCTAAAAAGTAAATCAGCTGCTGTGGTTTATGGCCAAGTGAAAATTTGCAGATTGTCTTTGCTGCATCAAACATAACATGACAAGCTCATTTCAGTTTATCGCATTGTGTAATTTGTGATGATGATATATGATATAGCACTGTATGTCCACATTGAAACCACAGTGTTTTCACATTCACACACTGAAACTAGGAATCAAACCTACTACTACAGTATATTAGTAAGGTTATTTTTTATGCTCAAATGTCATATTTGTGTTGACTTGTGTTGAAATATTACCATGTCCTAGCAAAATTTAGGGTTGATTTTTTTTACATTAGTCACTGTGTTATCTTTCATAGTATTTTGTTTACATTTGTACTGTTTCTGACATTTTTCAAAAAATACAATAAAGTCCCTTTATTTTTTTGCTCTGGTGGTGTCATCATTTGGATTACTACCTCAGAAACTCACTGGGTGGCAGCAGAGCAGCAGTGACTGCAGAGGAGCAGGCGTTCACTTTTGCACAACTGAGCAGTTAGATCTCAGAGCAAACCATAATGCCTTATGATGTTAAACTTGACCCCCTGTAACCCTAACCAGTACCTGTCTACTCCCGAGGCCGAAGATTTTTTTTATTTTATTTTAAATGCACAACACATTAAATACAACTTTTGAGAATGGATTGGTTACAACAACATTCCCCATATGAGTAAATCAGATATGCATTGCTACTGTGCCTATAATATAGAAATAATTATTTTCAATAATATATGTATATGTTATATGTACATATGCATATGTTCACATGTCTATGTGAAACCACAGGTACCATCATGTGTCGTGTATGTTCTCGGAGTGGATGATCCCACTGGGAGCTCAACCACATCTACTAGTGTTAGTGGTTCTTTGTTCAACACACTGAGCTGCAGAAACACTTGACGCAAAGGGGAGCAGATCTGAATGCAGTGCTAATGTTTGGAAGTTAATTAGACTCTCGTCATACTGCAGCAGCACCTTTAGCAGAACTGTCTGTTAATCAATACTCCTTTCCAACTTCCATCATGACAGAACATATCATGGGCAGTAAATTAGCACTGGGAGTACTGTTTGATCAATAGCCATAGACAGCACAGCCCTAGGGGCAGTAAATTAATGGGTGTACGTGGCAGAGGGGAAGCGTTTGTGAGCCTGAATGGGCAGTGAAGGGGTAGATGGGTCACTGTCTAACTCTTGTGTGGTGTGAAGAGATTTGTCTGTGCTAGGCAAAGACTTTAACCGATAGCTGAGACTTGGAGCTGTTTCAGTTCTGGTCTGACCGTTCTTTAGTGGAAGTAAATTTTGCAGTTGGTAAGGAAACTGGTGCAACTGGTCATCGCTGTAATAACAACTGTGCCTATACATATGATTATAAAACTATGGTTCCTTTACTCCTGTTCTATATTGTTCCACTTATTTGTGTGCATGTGCTTACACTTCCACAGTATTGGTGTTATTTTGTTAAAAAAAACAAGTATGGTATTGGTAGACTGAAAGTTTGATAGACAGATGTCTATCAGGACTGAAAATATTAGCCTAGTGAAGTATTAAAAAGAGATAATGGACTAACAGTAAAATATAGACAGCACAGCATACAAATATTTTTCATTGCTGAAGCATGGTAAAATTATATGAACAATAAAAACAAATACATACCCTGTAGCTTGTAGTGAATGGGTATGTGATGGGTAGATAGTAGATGATAGTATAGATGGGCAACATATAGATTAAAGATTAAAACGTAGTAGTCCTAAAGTTGATCCCTGGGGAACACCATATCATATTTAAAAGCATTTATATACATTTTCATTGGTTTCAAGAAACCAAACTAGTTAAATTTCCTCAATCTGTTTAAAAGAATTTGGTGATCATCAGGTTCAGCAGTGCTCAATCTTACAGAGAGGGACACTTTGAGAATATATCTTTGGAAAAGACCTCACTAAGTGCCTTTCACTTTTTTTGAAGATACATTTTGATAGAAAAATTACAGTGTGAATAAACTGAATCTATAAAGTAAACATACAGTATCAGATACAGCTACTTGTAGATGAATTCATGTGTATTAATGTGATTCTTTATTTTTAAACATTTTAAAATTTACTGTACTGGATTTGTACTTCAGCTGCAGTATATGTACATCACTACAAAGAACTGTAAAACCTTTTGTAACATTCTTCCTGAGACCTTGGTGGTAGTTTTTTACATTTTTACAAGTGGAATCTACATAACAGATCAGATGTTGTAGGCGAAGCTGGTTTCAGCTAACATGAGTGTACTGAGATTTCACTTCTCTTATGCATGTTCAGTGCACTTTGTTTCCTTGTGGTTGCTAACTTGCATGAAGCATGTTTTCACACATTTCACAGGAGAGCTCTAGACCTTTTATTGCACCTGCAGTTCTCACTATAGGTCTGCTTTCTTTTGTGGTTGGTTTGATGTGCATTTAGCTGCGCCATCTCTTGACAGAACTGACACATCTGGGCAGTGTGTGGTGACACTAACCTAGAGCGGTAGTGTAGGCAGCTTAAAAAACAAGTGAAAGAAGAGTTCAAAGGTTTGTATTTCCACTGTGGGAGACGAGGGTGTTAACTGCAGCTGACTTCATTCCTTCATTTTGAGTTAAGTTTTAACATGGCAGACTTTATATTTATTGCATACATGATTTGTCCAGTATATCTGAATAAGCATATTTGTTTATAATGTTCCCATTTCAACCCATTAAAATGCTAATGAGCACATCTTGCCAACTATTCATATGCAGATAAGAGCTTTTGAGGCTCAGATGATACAGTGCGCCACTGCTGCACAGTTGCCTTTGTTTAATGAGGATTTTTTATTTTTTTTTAGCTTTCTTTCAGGCTGTTTGGGATGTGCATACATAAAAAGTCTGTCCCTAAGTAGAGCTCACCTCCAGCTGGTAATGAAGCCACAGCTCACGGCATTAGTTGGCCTTTCTTCCAAATATGAACTGCTGTTGTACACTTACTGAGAGGCAGTTTACTTTACAAGGGTGTAGATTCATATCACTTCCTGCAAGTTATTTAAAGTTTTTTGTGATATCACCAAACTGTAGTTGCAGCCTTATTGGTACAAAAAAGGTCACTGAATGGTGATTTAGCTATGCATTCTTTGTATACCAACATCATGGTCTGTTTACATACAAAAAACAAAAAAACCCCACACAATTTTCTCTAGAATTACTTGAAACAGCAGAATATTTAAATAAACAACAAATAAAAATAGCCAGTATAGCCATCAACATAATTAGACCCTTAAACTAATATTTCTGTGGTGAGTGGTGAGATGGTATGACATTTGGGCAAAGAATGGCAGACAAATAAAAAGCAAAGGGGCAAAGAAGCAGGTAAAAAAAGAATTGGGATCATGAGAGAGATGAAGATAGTGGGTAAGAGTACAAGGAAATGTAAAGCAAGGTGAAGAGAGAGAGAGGTGGTGAAGGCTAAAGAAAAGGCAAATGACAAGCTGTCTAAGAAGCTAAACACTCAGGAAGGAGAAAGGGACTATTGACTGGCCAGACAGAGGCACTGAGCTGGGTCCTGACAAGCTGCAGGTTAGAGTGATAAAGGATGCTGATTGGAATGCGTTGACGAGTAAAGGGTCTTGAGAAGGTGGACAGAAGGTTAGATGAGGGAGACAGAGAATCAGGAAGAGAGGGGTATTAGTAAGGATGATGTGTGGAAAGCTATGAAGAATGGAAAGGCAGTTGGCCCAAATAACATACTGGGGAAGGCATGGAAACGTTTAGGAGAGATGGCAGAGGAGTGGTTAGCTAGATTGTTTCACAACATTCTGGAAAGTGAGAGGATGTCTGCTGAGTGGAGAAGAAGCGCACTAGTCCAGATTTTTAAGAAGATGCACAGAGCTGCAGCAACTACAGAGGCAGATGATCACCCACACCATGAAGCTATTGAAAACATTAGTGGAAGCTAGGCTGAGAAGAGAAGGGATGATCAGTGGGCGGTAATATGGTTTTGTGCCAAGGAAGCCCTGCAGATGAAATGTTTGCTTTGAGGATGTTGATAGAGAAATACAGATGAGGCCAGAAGAGGTTCACTGCGTGTTTGTAGATTTAGAGACAGTGTACAGCAGGGTACCAAGAGAGGAGTGCGGTACTGCATGAGGAAGTCAGGAGTGGCAGAGAAGTATGTGAGGGTGGCATATGAATGAGGAAAGCTACACAGTGGTGAGTATGCAGTAGGACTGAGGGACTGGTTGAAGGTGAAGGTCGGCTGGCATCAAGCATTAGTTTTTATCCCATTCTTATTTGCAATGGTGATGGACAGGTTGACAGATAAGTTCAGACAGGAGTTCGGTGGTGGAGCAGAGCAGTTGTGAGGAGTAGAGGTGGCGAAGGTGGATGACTTTAAATTCTTAGGTTCAGCTGTTCAGGGTAATGGAGAGTGTGGTAGAGAAGTGAAGAAGAGAGTACAGGCAGAGTGGAGAGGGTGGGGAAGAGTGTCAGTAGTGATCTGTGATAAAAGGGATCTATGACAAGAGTGAAAGGGAAAAAGATCAGTGAAAAGAGTAGAAAGGAAGGTTTACAAGACAGCGGTGAGACCATTGAGCTGGAGGTGGCATAGCTGCAGATGAGCTTTTCACAGGGAGGGACGAGAACCAACAGGAGGAATAAGAAGAGGATAAGAACTAAGGCTTGATGCCAACCAACGTTCACCCCGAACCAGTCCATCATTCACACTCACCACTGTAATGCTTTCCTCAGAAGGACAGGTAGGATGGTTCAGTGACAAAGTGATAAAGTGAGAGAGACAAGACTTACAGTAGACGGTTTAATCATGTGAAAAGAGCTGCAAGCAGGAACGAAGAAGAAGGGGTACCAACAAACTTATACAGGTTATTTTAATTTGTTTTATTATTAAAATATACATTTTAATAAAAAATCTAAAGCAAAGTCTGATTTTTTCCTTCATTATTTCATGCTGTCTAGTTATACACATTTTAAATTATAATAATTCAATTCTCTTAGTTTCATACATACAGACATAATAGAAAGAAAATGTGTAAAAAAAAATCCAATCATTTAGCTCAAGAATGAATACTGAATGTATTTGGAGTTTGGAGTCATGTGGTGTCTTTGCAGGTCTCCATAAATATGCATAGGCCCCGCAGCTGCAGAACCAATATAATGACTTCTATATCGAGATAGTATCTTCCCTTGTGCCTCATAGAGAATGGCATAAAACAGCAGCAGTGCCTCTAGTTATTCTAAGCGACTTCATGTGAAGAATTTCATTGGCCTATGTTTTATGTACTTTCATAAAGCTGAGAGGGAACTGAATTTGACCTTCAGGTTGATAAAGCTTCTGAACTTGTTTTTTACATTTGCACAACTTTCAGTTGAGGACGGCGTAGTGTGTGTTTTTATCCAATTAAATGGGTCTTTGTAAAACAGCAGCCCAGTTTAATCTGTCTTGTTCTGTTTTGCCTCTAATTTCCCCAATTATAGTTCCCTTGTTTGATAAGTGCCACGATCGCATGTTTATTTTTTTCGGTCAGAAATATGCTTGAGTGGATATCAACATGCTTGTATGCTTGTAACTGAGATTATCTTTTTTATTTTTCCATTCCAAGGAATTGTGATGTGTAAAGACATCTAACCTCACATCAATGTCTCAGTGTCTCTGCTCACTGCGAACATGACTGTCATCTGCTACCGCTGAACTTCACACATGACAGGACTTGTTGTAGGATCATGCAGATGGCTGGTCTGCAAGGGCCTGTACAAATCAAGCATGATTTATAGTGATGCATCATCTCACATTACACTCGAAAGTCTACGGAGCATAGAAAGTATTAAAGATCGAAAATTTTAACCCCCACATTTTTTAACCACATTGTTCATTTCATAAAATATTAATATAAAAGTATAAAAATATTTTGTAAAATATTTTATGATGTATGTGGTAGTATGTTTATATTGACATACCGATGGGTATGCAGAGAAGATTAATGATTATGTCATAAACAACTTTAACAATATGGTGTGTTTTGCCTTACTTGAGTAGGTGTCTGCATACCTCCAGTAATTACTTCTTCCTGGACTAGAAACCAAGTTAGATCGCATGCTGCTGATCATGTGAGTGTGTAAACAATGGACACTTACACCTACATTAGCTAACTCAAGAGAACAAGCCTGACCCATAATTGTATCAAGGAGAACTGAATACCAGATCATAAGATGTTACCCCAGTCCATTCCCATGAAAACTGCTCAGTGGCATCTATCCCAAAAAAATCTCCATTCTAATAGATTCTAGGCCACAACAATGACCCAGCTGTTCTGAATGGTCCTCCTGACTCCTGCACACAAACAAATGGGTATAAAAAAGAATCCTACAGCAGTTGCAGACTCTGCTAATGTTACTGGACCAAATGGATACAATTCTGGTCATATAAAGTGCCAGGATGGCGTTTTTACCTTTTTATAGCTTCCTCTTCTCCATTGTTTGTCTACAGGAAAATTTTTTTTTAGGTCAGTGTGCATCACATGATAAAAATTGGAGTAACATCATTACACAAAGATTGCTTCACAACCCAGCCCTATTCCCAAGGGCATTGTATATTGGCATAGTCTCACTGGTAGCAAAAATATCTGAAAGATAACATTTTTTTTCAGTATTTATGATTTCAACATTCTTCCTACAGAGATTCTGTGACCTGCACATAAAAGTTTCAACAGTAGCTCACAGTGGAGTCCTAAAGAAAGAAATCACTAAAAAGCATCAACTTTAACACCAAGTCAGTGCTCGGGTGATGCAGCCAATCCATTCAACATCTGGGCAGGTGTATAAAAGGACAGAGTACAAGTCAGTCAACTGTATCAAACAAACACACTGTGGATTCCTGTTGATGGTATTGATTTTCACTGCGTTAGAACAATGTGAGCATGAAGATAAAAAAGAAACGCAGAAGTAGGCTTCTTTTCTTTTTGAGGTCATCTGAACTCGTTCATGTTGACAATGGCAGGAAAAGACAGAAGTAAAGGAGGATGTCACAGAGACAAATTGCACCATGAAATAGGTCAACTGTCTTGGGCATGCTCAGAACGGATTATTTAACAGCTGCTTCACAATCTGCAGTATGTTTTCTTTTTTCTTTCAGTTTTAATAGACACAGAATGACAAGTGTGTGAAATGTTTTGTGTCGGACAGAAAGACACTCACAGAAACTGAAAAGCAAGTACTCAGAACAAACAGCATCTCCTTTAATTAGTCGGCAAAACCTAATTTAAAAATTATTGTGACAAATTAAATGTTGGTTATTAGACACCCAACATCATTGTGTTTTGTGTGCTTTAGAATTAGGCATGTCTGGATGTGAGAGAGTGGGTATGTGTGAAAGATTTTCAGTGATGTATAATTATCAGTAGAGAGCTGTTGTTCTGGGTCTGGCTAAACAATTGGACAACGTGCAATTTCCTGGAGAGACACAAACTCCAATTACCAGAATGGGTTTTGCTGCACGATGCTCAAAAACAAACAAACGCTTTAGTGAGCACAGAAAGAAAAAGTAGGTTAATGTGTTAAAGTCAATAAATGGGTTTTGGTTCAGGAAATATCACTGCAATTAGCAATAATTAGAAATTTCTAACCTCATAATTTTTTTGTAACAGTGTTAACAAGTGGCTTTTTACACTACAGCTCAACTTTACTCAAAAGGCAGATTACTACAAACAAAGACACACACAAATACAAACTCATTTCTCATTGTGTTTCTTGTCGCTCATCACACACTGCAGACACTGATAATACAACACAACAATCAGATCAGACATAAGAAAAGATGTGGTACTTTCTTACAGTTTGGCAGACAGAAAGTCTGCCAAAAGTCAAAACTACTTGAAAGCGTGTGTCACATCTTAAAATCTCTGCAGTTCTTTCTCAGTTTCATGCATACTCTGCAAAAGATGACAGGGATGTGAAATTAGAGCCTTTAGTAAAACAAGCACATAAAACATGAAAATAGATGTTTATTGCCAGGCAAGAAGTTTTACCCAGCCCTATAAATTCAGTTTTGTAGCTGAAGTACTGTGTGTGACACTGATACCGTGGTTGGGGAAATTACACAAAAGACCAAAACATCCCAAACTGTGTCAGATGTCTATCTGTCTAATGAGATACGACCGACAGCCATACAAGTCAAAAGAATCAAATGAAACTCAGAGAAATATTTGTTTATTTGGTGAGTTAAATTTGCATGTCTCCTGTAACACTACCTCAGGAAAATACTGATATACCCCAGGCTGCAACTGAGATGCTTCCTGAATACCAATTACATTGTGTGGCGTTGATTTCACAGCCTCAGTCCTTCAAGTTGAATATTTTATATGTGTGTGTGTTGATGGTAAATCTATAGTAACAACTGACTTGTCTGTTGATTGCTAGATTGCCACTACTGGGGATTTAAGTTGAATGCTTATGATAATCTCATAATTAATTCATAAATCAAATTAATTCAGTGTGCCCTTTAAATAATGCAGGATGTATTTTTTTTTGGTACTTTTCAGCAAGACTGGTGAATTATTAATGAGAGCAGCCATCACCTATTAGATGAGGACTGCTACCTCAGGAAACTCTGCTCCTTCCTCTTGGCCTTGGCTCCTACAACCTGCATTCTTTTGCACCCTTGTCCAATACATTAACTGTATCTGTATACTGCTGTCTAAAAAAGCCGTCAACTAGGTTTGACAATGCTCCACAGGTCAGCTGAAGGGTAGCGTACAAACACACACAGTGCACATTCGTAATGTTCACGAGCTTGATGTGAAGTGAAACTGTGCCTGACCATAGCACTATGTATAATTCTCACAGGAAGCCAGAGTATGCATGTACTGAAACCTGTGTGTCATGTTATAACATTGTAGAAGCTGCTGAAAGTAGACATGATAACAGAAAAGTTAGTATTAGTAGGCATACAGTCATAAGAGGATTGTCCTTCACAGAAGCAGCATGTGGTTGATGATTAGAAATCCTCAGCAGCGATAATTTCTTTTAAGGTCGTTGAAAATGATCTAGCAGTTGGAGAGTCATTTGTATTCTGTCTTAACCTTTGAGAGGCGAAACAGGTTTGGACAACGAAGAACTGCAGTCGTACGTCTCTCTCACCATCAAGATTGTTTTTGATTTCCCAGTAAGATTACACTCATGTTCACATTATGTGAATAAGCTGAGCATGTTGCCGTTGTAGATGCTGATTTCTGTTTTCAGAAGGATCTTAAGATTCTTCCAATGCTCTACAAGAAAATGTTATGAATGTCCTTGAGTCACATTTATGTAACATGTTGAAAACGTTAAAACAAAAGAATTACTCACAACACAAAGCTACACAAATCACTCACGTAATTGCCAGAAGCTGCCTGCAGAGTAGGAAATAAGTGTTTTTTTAGTGTAAAGGTCAAAGCAAGTGCAGAGCAACTACTGTACACTTATTGATTGTGCTATTCCTGAGTCAAATCAATGAGAGCTATTCCGGAAAGGAAGTGTAGGATTAGAAATGATTACTGCAGTGCAGAAAAACTGAAACATACAAGATAGATGTCTTTTCTTAAAAGTGTCAGATTATGGAGATTTCTCTTCTGATCCCACTGAGAATCACTCATCACATGAGAGTGTGGCTAGCAGCCGATAATAAACCATCGTGCAGATCAATTAACATGACATGTGATTATCACCTCATTGACACGAGAAATTAAGATCAACAATATCTCAGTGGAAAATAAGAAAAGTCTGACATGTTTTGTTTTTTGTTATGTTAGATATTTCATAAAGTAACCTGAAAGTGAATGATAGTCAGACACATGTTGAATCCTGAAATGAAAGTCAAACTGAGGGGAATATATTTCATTCTTCCTGCTGCATATATGAAGGTTGAATGTTTTTCTATTTCCCTTGTCACATTACAAAAATGTTTGATAAAGCAGTAGTGATCCTATTTCTCACAAAACCTCTTAGCCCTTTCCATACTGTACCATCCAGTAGATTTAACAACAGCCTTTGTTTACTGCACAAAAGCTGCTCTCCTCTCTTTGAATACAAACAGATGATGTGAAGGATTGTGTATAAAATTATGCACAATGTGTCCTTTGTGACTACATATTCTAGTGAAACAGGGACAGATCCAGTGTTACAAGTTTTACATTTACATTTAATAATTTGGCAGATGCTTTTGTAAATGAGGTACAAAACAAGCAAAAATCTATCTTGTCAAGTTCACGTTTGGTTGTGTTTGACTCTGTGCTGTCTGTGCTCGCAGTTGGTCAGATCCCAACATGAAACAGGACCATCATAAGAATGATTTCATTTATCACAACATGAAAATGGAGAAACATTCTTTTCATTCCCCTTCATATCGCTGCCAACAAATTCCCATGATTTTAGACAATGATCCCATTGTTGTCTGTTTACTTCTGTCTTCTGTATCTGAGTTGGAGATAAACCAGAGGTGGTCATGCACAGGCCAACGCACACATTGCTGTGACTGCTGGCTTCTGATTCATATATATGAAGATGTGAGGCTGTGCTGGCCGACCTGGAGATTTATTTCATGTAGCACATCATTTACCTTTCTCAAACATCAGCCCGAAAGTTTTTGGATCCTGTTGAGTCAGTTGTTACAAGTTGTGTTGTGTGGCTGCCTGCCTGATTCAGCATGACTAATATCACCACTGCACCCTGGTGATTTGAAGAGTACCCCTCTAAGTTGGAGCCCATTGCTGAGTCACCACAGATGAGAGTAATTGTAGGTGACAGTGCTCCGCACTACAGCACAGACAGCAACCAACCCATGAATTGATGCTGCTGAAATATGCAGTCATCCCTGTTGTATCAGCACAGCAGTTTTTAAGGACCGACCAGCACTGAGCTTGTGACTTGCTTACTTACACTGCAGGCGTTGAAGCGGGAGGAAAAGAGTTTTACCAACCACAGGTGAGACAAACAACTCTTTCATTATTAAAGTATTAGTTAGATAGACACCCTGCTAAATTTTCATAGACACACATCTATGTGTGGTCTTATGAGCATTGTACTTTCTTGTATTTGGCGCGATGCAATTGCTCTATGCTACTGATTGATTTAACAGCTGTGACTGTCAGGGGCGGCACAATAAAACTGATTAAAGAGCATAGTTTACACACAAGGAGAAAGGATGATCGCTCCCATCTGACACCAGAAATCCAGCTAGAAATGCAGCAGCTAAACATCTGGAGGACCATTTGGGAGGGGAAACAGAAATCAGGATTAAAATTAAAATTACGAAAACAGGCATAAAAATAAAAGCCTCTCAGTATTAATTAAATATAACATGTGACAATAGTGTAGTCTAGTACACTAAAAAAATGACCCAGTCTGGGTGACTGCCCAGTTAACATCACTGGGTAAAATTAAAATTAAATTAAAATTT
>OMLM01009519.1:70978-83580 GCA_900302695.1 Helostoma temminkii
TTTTCCTCTCTCTCTCTCTCACACACACACACACACACTCACGCACACACACACACACACACACACACACACACACACACACACACACACACACACACACTTGTATACTACACTGTATATATACACACACACATATAACCTTTCTTTTATTGCAGAAGTGACCGTTTCTCAATTTCCTTTAGATTGTGGCTTCATGTGGTAACTGGTGGTAGTTTTAACTCAGTATGGTCAGATCTTTATGTTGCAGTAGAGAGTATTACACAATGTTTTAATTCAAGCAAAAGGAGGGTAAATTTACTTTACAACAAAATAAAGTTTTTTAACTAAAGAAATAACAACATAAATGTTGCAGGTCACTGAATCAGGTGAATCTATGAAATATAATCGATTTCAAGAAATTTACTGGCGGTTAGATACATGCACGTGGTGCTGCCATGTCAAATGCTGATGGGATCAACAGTGAAGTCATAATAACTTCAACAGCTATCAACAACAACATTTAAAAATATGACATGTGAGCAACAAGGCCTCTAATGATGGTCATATTTAATCGTAGAAGATACATTGACAGCAGGCCTCCGGTGCTGCTCGACCTTTATACTCAGATTTGCGTGATGTTGATGAGGTCCATGGTTCACTACACATTTTGCAAGGCACGCTCAAAGAGCATCCTGCTGCGTACATACACACTTCGTGTTCTTCAAATAGATGCACCGAGACCACAGCACCCAGCGCGTTGCCCTGCGTGATTGTGCACATTGCTCATCATAAACAGCGTTGAGTATTTGTACTCTCTGTGACAGGCGAGCTGAGAGCTCTAATGTTGCCCTTTGATTCTCCTTATTAAAGGAAAATAGTCAGAACATATCAGTCAAGTCCTTCACATTGCACCAGCCTTCCTCCAACTCATTTCCTTCACTTGAGCTTATTTTAATTTCCCACGTAGACTTTGAACAACTCCATAAACATGAGTATCAAATGGTGACGATACTGCTGTGGGTTTTATACTGCATGTAGGCGGTGACAACAAAATACATGTATACTAAGAGAAAGAAAAAAAAACACTAGAACAACTCTGTAGTTTTCATTATTGTTCACAAATTGTGATAATATATCAGTTGGGTACATTTGATTACATCTGAATTTTTCTGGAAAATACAAAATACTTGACTGTTAAACTGAATATCTACTGCAATCTGTGATTTATTCTGAGATAGCAGCGTGTAGTTTCAAGATCTTGTATTGTCTCAAGTGATCCGAGCATGTGGTGCTGTAGAGAGGATTTACTCCAGACAGCAGCTTTAGTAGCCTCTTTAATCCTCTCTGTTCCCAGACTTATCTTACTCTCAAGGATCGTTACATGTTGGTCAAATGTTTAGGTGGTTAACATTGAGCTGAAAACCTCAGTGAATTGACAAGGCACAGGGCAAGTACTGTGATTTTTCTCACTTAAAATGAATTCAGCTGTGAAGGAGTTGTTTCTGAAACAACGCTGTAGTTTTTAAAAGGAGAGGAAAGTGAGATATGGTCGATGCTTTTCATTTCAAATTCTGAAGCGCACATTTATTTAAAAATAATTACAATATGCTCTTTTTTTCTTCTCCCACTGTGGGAGAGAGGGGTTAGCTGTAGAAAAACTGTACTAGAGGATTCAGCTTCTTGCTTAAGGACACTTGAGCAGAGTGGGTGCTCATTGACGCAGGAGCTTGAATTGGTATCCTACAGTAGAGGGTCTGTCTCCCCTCTCACTGCACTGTCAAGCACCTGCCTGTTTTTCTGTTCTGACTCTCCCCAGCAGACCACATGAAACTGAAAACAGTGAGCTGAAATGATTAGGGAAGGATATTGCCTCAAACAACCACAAAAAGCTGAACATCAATGTTTTTTGTTGTCTTATGAAGTTGATATCCTGAATATGTTACGTCTTATTTGTGCACCTAGAAGTTACCTAGCAACACAAAAATATTTATTAGATAAATGCTGGATCAAGGATGTGGTTAGTTTAAAGGAGCAAAGGTAAATTTATTAACAACTGTAAAGTTTTTTAATCACCACTTGATATTTCATTTGTATATAGAAAATGTATAAGGAGCAGTTTGTACAAGCAGCAGCTAGGCAGCCAGACTTTGCCCAGCTTTCTGGGGATTTTTATGTTTGTGTTTAACAGAGGATGTGTTAATCAGATGCAACATAGGTGATTGCCAGACTACTTCTCTAAGGTTCTCTTTGTGGTCTTCATGCATGGTTTTACATTCTTGCATCAGATGTTGATGCAAGAACATGTGTTTTGCTGGCCTCTTGTTTTTGTATTGTATTTGTATTTCAGTTTAACAAATTGTAAAAACAGAATCGCTGACATTAAAAATCTTCAAGAGTAAGTGGTTTCGAACACATCTGAGTCAAACACCCACTCGCTGGTGCTACTGGGAAAGATGTCTTAGTAAAATGTAGCTTCTCTTATTGTTCGACATGGAAAACGAAGTGCTTTGTTTTCAGTCAATAAATAACTGTATTTCTTTGCTGCATATTTCTAAGATTTATTTGCCTGCGTTGTTCTTACACGGTTTAACTTAATGATATGCTGTTGAAAATTGCCTGTAGTTCCATACTGAGGCATTTCCTATTTCCCCTCATCCTTTCTCCTCCTCACCAACTAAACATTTGCTGAAACCCTCTGCAATCCCCTCTTAAGTCTATTCAAGCAGAGAGGACTGAGATTCACAGCACAGCTGAGCTGGGGGAATTCATTTTTAATTAAAGCAGAGAGATCCTCTGTGCTTGGTAAAGGTGGGAGAAGAGAAAGGGAAAAGCTCTTTTCTTCTGTGAAAAAAACGAAATCTGCAGATATTCTGTAAGACCCTGAATGAAGAGCTTTGTTAAGGTTGGATAGTGGAGGACATCATTTGATCTCCCACTGACAACGCCTCCCCGCCGCAGAATAATTACTTCTTTTATGAAGCCATTAGAGAAGACTGATTCAAGTGATTGCTTCTCAAATGTCCGTCTATGTGGTCAACTGGGATCTGCGAGTGGCAGCTACTGAGGGTCGGTCTGAAACTCACAACAGGAATCTGAGATATTTCTCTCTGTTTGGAGCTTTGTGACACATCATTAGTGTCAGAACTGTCTTTCTTGTTTTTCAGCGTTTCTTTCCCCCGTATAATCAAAGTCCTTTCATTCTTTTTGATATTCATTTTCTTCCCCAGTTCCTCAGTGTTAAAACAGACTAGTCCAGATGAACCAGTACTAATTCAGAGTTTGTCTTTTGCTCATGCCTAACTCAACTTTGCTGCTTTGTATCCGCAAATATAAATGTGTTATTGCTCCTTTTGATTGTGTCACTTGGTCATCAATGTGCAGTATACTGGAAAGGTTCATGATCACCAGCCACTCGATTACATTGTTATGGATTATCGCTACTGTGCATGAAATGAACTTCAAAGAAGAGGATTACATTATTTTTTAGAGTCTTTAATTTACTACTTCTCTGTCAGAGAAAAAAAAGGTCACCACTGAGCTTAATGCACCATTGGGTATTATCAGGATTACAATGAGCTTTTTCCCTGCCATTGTGAGCTTAATTTTTAAGCTTCACAGTGTATTTGCATTTTAAAACTCTTTCTGTGATGGGTCTGCTCAACCTCTCCGATGCCAAATGCATTAGTATTTGTAATTAACCCTCGACTTTGGGAGGGTGAAGCCAACAGTATCATTTCGTGACCACGACAGACAGTATGCCATCTTACAGACAAGCTAAGCTTGTTGTGAGAAAAGGTTGATTTAATGTGTGATCACATGCACAATCACGGCTGATCTGACTCTTGTGCCCAAAGACCTCACTTTGCATCTCGTGTGCCCTCAAATTATATTATCTTGTTTACAGTTGAAAAATACACTTGTGTGCTCCTGTGTGGATGACAATTTAATGCCACCACAGTTAGCAAATGTCCCATATTAGCTATTTCTGTGCAATATCTGTGATAAGCTAATAAGCTGATGTAGTTTTCTTTCATAGCCAGTATGCAGGAGCAGCTCTGGGGAGTGAATGTGATAAAATTGCTGCTTTTCTGAAGAGTTGAGCAGGAAAACTCAAGAGTATCTTGGCTTCTATGAGCTTCCAGAGAAAACCTTGTGTTGAACAGTGTGAACACATTTCCTGAAACTCATATATAAAAAATAAGTATTAAAGGAAACATAAGAACTTCCTTCCAATCCATTCACACTCTTATCTCAATACTGGCTCCTGTGCTGCTGAAGGAATTACAAATATGTAGAACCAACAATGTTTTCACTGTGTTTTGGAAATGCTGCCTTGTGTTTTACACATAAATCGCCACAATTTCACTATTTGATTGAGGGAAAACGTGTGTATGCTTTGTTTTTATGGTCAGCAGCTATTGCTCCTTTCTTTCTCGTGTTGCTAAGGTGCATACAAGCTATTCATTTTTCATTTTAAAAGTACACACAAATTTTTGGTCACCATTTTGGTGGACTAGCTGGAAGGATCTCCTTAAACTAGGGGTTACAGTTAATTTTTCATTCTGTCTTGCATAATTAAAATCTGAGTGTCTTAGTCACTAATCTGCGGCTTGTCTACAGGACTTCCTGACAGATTAGCTTCTTGTAACACTGTACTGATAAATAGAAGACACAAATGATAACAGAGTTGTTTTAGAAACTTTGTCACGGGGTTTGTGAAGTGGTACATTTTAGTATTGCTGGCAGTTTTGAAACTTTTTTCCTAGCTTTATATTTATTGTTACTGTTCAGGGATTTTTCAAATATCTTTGCTGATGAGCTTCCTTTTCAGTGACCACCAGTAGATAATTGTACAAGGCATTAAGCCAATCACTAATGCAGGCACACACATTAAATCAAAATGGCTGACATGAAAATGGGATGCCACAACTGCGGTGCATATCGTAGTAACTTTTACCAAATGCTAAGCAAAAACTGCTTTGCCAGTGTGATCCTGTTGTTATTTGAAGCAGTCATGTTCACACTCCAGTTTTCATGGGTCATGCGCTCTTAAGAGCTGCCATCTGTGCTGAGTGAGCTGTCTGAATGTGTTATGTAGAGCAGCAAAGGTTTGGCAACTAACTTGTCTATTTGAGCTTCACAGTTTCACATGTGGACTGCAGTTCAGGCTGCAAATATATGTAAGAGATTTACCTGCAACACTATTTACACAATGAAAGCGTAACAAATTATGCTTACTGTATGTAGTAAAGACATATTATATGTAAACTTCTCATTGTGAGATGCTCTCAGCAACTCTGCTGCTTTCTGGTGGCCTTGAGTTTCCCTTTAGAACTCTAATGAGGCATCACGCAACCCTGTAAGTAGGATGGCGTTTAATAATCTGTGTAAACATGAATACAAGCGTGGCCAGTGTTATTACCAGAGGAGGAATGTGATCTTTAGTTTGATTTGATTTGACAAACACAGCTAATGTGCTGTGGCAGGCCAAACACACCAGGAGTGCAGAGAGACAGGCCCCAGGGTGAGGGGAGGGTCAGAGCTGCTGCGGCTAACGCTGTTAACCCTTCTGCTGCTGAATAATCAGAAGCATTTCTACAGTATGGTATAGTCCAGCACAGGGCTTAAAGCTGACAGTGTGCACATAAAACAAATAGGGAGTTGCATAATGGACAAAAAGAGAAGACGAGTGGTTTCCTTTCTCACCAATGGCGCTGTGGCACTTTATAACCTCTTCTTCCTGCTACTGTTACAGCCTTTATCACAACAGTAGTGTGTGTTTTGTCCCACTAGAAGCCAACTGTTCATGTCTATCAGTGTGGCTTCTGCTCTGGGCCACTAACATTAAACCATAGTGTCGTTTGTCTGTATTTTACAAAATTTTCCCAACTTTTATCATTGTGAAAAAAACAGCAAGCAAAAAAAATGAGTTTCAGCTACCTAAGGTTATTACAAGTAATTTAATCCTGCTGGGTGTTTTTCACTGGATAATCAGATGTCTTACAGTGAAAAACCTCGCCCACAGTGGAGTGAAAAGAATGCATTTTGGCAAACTAGAGATGAGGAAATGGAAACTGATTACAACTGCAGAACCACGTAACAAAAAGGAATAATTTATCTGTGTTTGTCATGATGAAATATCCCACTCATAAATATCCAGCCAGACAAGTTGAGATTAAAAAAAATCTTCTCAGATACTTGACAACTTCTGTTGGCGTTTCTTTTACATATTTTATAGTTTCTGTTTTGATCTCACATCACTTTGTTAGTTCACCTATTTCTTGACAGTTTTTTCCTTTAAAACAGAATAAATAAAGGGTAACAACACATTTAGAAGACTGTAGATAACTGTTGTCGTTCTGCCTGAAACTGAGACGTTAGTAGAGATGTTTCCCTCAGCTATGTCCCTGCTCAATGAGTCCCAGCACAGATATTAAGAATATTTATACACTGACTTGTGGAGCCGTTCGCTTGCATCATGTGCAGAGCTGGCTTTCGTCCTGCTCACCAAAGATTAACTCTGACATCTCCTCCCCCCAAATTCACTATGATTAAATATGTGCTGCCTCATTTTTTATAAAAGTGAAATAATGGTCAGTCACTGAGTTAATGTCCACAACACTTAAGCAACTTTGGCATGACACTACAACACCCCCTATCTCTTGTCCTTTGCCATGCATGCACAATTCAGTATTTTGATTAATGACCAAATACTTTATCTGTAAACCAATGACATTGCCTTCAGCCGTAGTTGTACTTTGGGTTTTAATGCTTAGCAAATATTAACATGCTGATTCAAAAATCCAGTCATGCCCTTGTTGGTGTCATTGGAACTTGCAAATTGTCCATGATTAGAGTTCAGTTTAATTTTCATAACTGCGGTGGATATTAATAATTAACATCAGTTATTAACCTGCACCTGGCCCCCGATGCATTTGTGAGAGATAGAGTGGGTAGCTGTCACATGTATGCTAATGTTGTTTTCTCCAACTTTGTATGGTCATAAAACTTTTAACCTTATTTTTCAGAATAATTGCACATCAATGCGTTTGAGCTACAGCCACTGGAACACAACCTATGCACACACAGCACTAAAACAGTGCGTGTTCGCTCATACTCTTCAATGATCTATATTCTAGTGGGGATAGCTACACATTCTCAGGACATTATTTTCATCTGCAGTGAGTTAGAAGGAGAAGTTAGAGGCATGGTGAAATATGCAGTTTTATTTTTCTATTTAGACCTAGTAACCCTGTAGAGAGCCCAACCCAGATACTTTTCTACTTTTCTCTAAAGCCAACAAATTATTCTGTTTGAAACAAAGACTAGCTTGTCTGAATCATTTCTGCCTTGATGGGATGTAAAAGGCTGACATATGGCTGAACTATCATCAGGGTTACATAGAGAGTGTATGAGCCTCTTGTAATATTGTTAATGCAGATGGTGAGCAATAGAAATGAATGTAAGGAATTATTATAATGTTAAATTGCATTTTTGTGAATCCCTCTGGAATAATTTTCATGTGAAAAGATTTCTAAAATTATTTGTATTTCAGACACAAAGGCATTTCAAATCTTGAACTACTCCTTCAACATGTTGTAGATGTATTTGTGCTTGTTATTACAAGCTTTAAGTTAGCAGCACTAGCTCTTTAAATCAGTTATGCCTCGACCAATGATACTTCATTATGTCTTTTATGTCCTGAGCGTGAACCTCACTAATCTGATTTACTTCGATTCATCAGCTGCAGCTCCCTTCATTTATATCTCAGACCTTTTAGGGCTTGTCATTTTGAAACTTAATTTGACCAAGGAAAAGCTATTTGATCCTAAAATGAACAAAACACTAAATAATTAAAACGCAGACCAAGGCATTAGTAATGTAAACCATCCTTGTGTGGTATTTAGAGGTCACTGAAAGGATACAGATGCAAAGTTTGAGAATCCAGACAGCATGAGGATTGTCTTTGTGCCTGGATACTGTGGGTTTAACCACATGATCCATTTCTCCTTGAAGGCCCCAGACTCTTCCCACACCGGAGGGAAAATTAGAGGGAAGGAAAGCCATGGGTGTCTGCAGCACCATTGAGGTTTCAGGTGACAAGTATTCTGTGGATTTGTCCATGGGGCAAGCAGAGTGCCACAAGGGCGAGTGTCCCCTTGAATGCTTTGGAAAGTTCCCTGACCCTGAGGAGTATTGCATTACATTTTTCAATAGTTGCCTTTCGGATGTGTCTCAGAACAGAGACTCCTTTGATTATGGTTGTCAGAAATTTGGGAAGTTGGAATTCAGCCTCCCCAGAAGTCATCAGTCTAAATGACGACTGAATTATAAAAATAATATATTCTCTAGATTTAATCAATGATCACCTGTGCCTGATTTCTCTTGTCCTGTCATGCAATCACACAAAATTATAATAATCTTAGATAGTCTTGAATAATGGTGGAGAATTCCCACCCACATTAGCTCCCATAAACATCAATGAAAATGCCGCAGGGTAGAACTTTATTTCTATTTTTCTTCTGGCTTAACCTAATTTATTAAGATAATGAATTACTCTGGGCTTGTTGATATAAAACTTTTCTCACTGTTTGTTGCACTCACTATTCAAATTTATGAGTTTGTAATAGTTTTTAATTGGTTTTAATCCCATAATTTGTTTTTTATTGTGTGTCTCATTTTACTCTCTTTAAGTTTTCAGACAAAAGAATGAAATCTGCATTCTGCAAATCATACATATAACATATTAACACATTATTTAAATGGTCACTTTCTGTGACTCTGATTTAGGAGGAGAGATGTATTTACTTCTAGGTGATGATGACTTCATCCTTTTGTAACCTGCTCATGTTATTTCTCCTTTTCCACTTGTGCTAAAGCATACTCAGGTGTGTACTTATCTTCTTTTATTTGTTTGTGCCTTCACTGCAGATGGTGAGTCACGCCCCCTCACTCCTGGATGGTCTTGTAATAGGCGGCCGCACAAAGGCAAAAGGATCTCAGCCCGGCCAGTAAATAAAATCCTGTCTCTTCTACACAGCGTGGGAGAAAGTGCCACTGCAATGCTGGTGTGGCTTCTCTGTAGCTGATAACCGGAGTGAAAGCAGTGTTGAGCGATCATCTTTCACTCTGAGACACTCACCTTTCATGCTGTGTCTCCAGAGCCTGCTCTCAAGACTGGACTGTCAGCAGGAGTGCAGAGAGGCTCTGTGGTGGACACGACTGACAGAGCTGCAGAGCACACAGGTGTAGAGCACCATCCACTTAAAGATGCATGCATGATGGAAAGGTCATGCTAATATTTGAATGACTTTATACAGGATTAAAACACGCTCGTTAATTCTTTATTTTATTTGCTGCCCAGCGGGACTGTGTGGTGTGAGCAGAGAGAGTTGGTGTTGATCCTTCTGCTTTATGAATTTTCATAACTGGGTGAGTGTGTCTGAGTGGCAGGGGGAGCCAGCATGGTCAAAGCTCTGCTAAAGATACAGCGCTATTTCTGCAGGAAGCCTGTCCGATTCTTTTCACTCATCCTTCTCTACCTGACTGCTGGGAGTCTTGTCTTCCTGCACTCTGGCTTTGTCGGGGACAGTGGCCCCAGAGCCAGAGGGCGCCGGGACGCTGTGGTAGCTGCAGAGACGGGCAGCCGCACTTCATTGTCAGATACTCGCGGACTTGGCATCATGAGTAGAGTATTTAAGGAGACACGCAGGTCAGGTCGGAGTTACGGCCCTCGATGGATGAAAAAGATCAGACATGAGGGCCAGGAGATGGTGGGCAGGGGGGAAGACTACGCCAGGAACTGGAACCGTGCCCTTAAAGGACGCAATGCCAAAGACACGGATGATGGAAGAGGTGGGTTACAAGATTGCATTCTTTGCTATATTGTTGCAGTGGTCTTGTTTTCAATTTGGCAGCTTCAGAGTCTCGTCACATGAATTTCAGTAAACTATAAAAAGATAAGATTTGGCTTTTTTGCCGCTATTGCCAGCAGATGCAAAATCTAAAAATTAGAAAGTACAGTAATACACTGCAATACACACTAACAAATGCATAAACTGAATTTACTGGCAGAATAAATGAGGGAGAAATCACAATATATTCCAACTGCAAAAATAATTGCAGTGTTGCAACCCTAATGGCTACACAGTGTGTGAAGTATTATTAGACTATTATTTATTCAGAAATTAAGAATGTAACATATTTTCACAGACTGTTGTTTTATTAAGTGCATCTGCAGGCAAATACACGAGAAGCTTGTGTCCCTTCATCAAACCGTTTGAAAATTGATCAAAACTAATCTCTGATTGCAAACTGCATCAGTTTAATGACTGAGAATTTGTTTTTGTAATTAGCAACACAGGAAATCTCTTGAGAGAGGAGTGAGATGGTGATTATGATTAAGTCTTTTCTCAAAATGAATCTGTCAAGGCTTTCACCCTCTGTGCTTCTGCTGCAGTTTTGTTTTGTGGTGCTCAGCACATGCTTATCCACGCAGCTGCAGCACAATCACAGCATCAAAATTACCACATGATCACAGGATTTACATTTTTATCTGTGTTTTTATAACCTGTCTAAGTAGACAATCCCTTCATAGCTTTACATGTAAACTCCTCACAACATGTGACCCTCTAAAACACCAAGGTGATGATGGGAATTGTCTGTCTGGAGCTGACATCTTTGACCTTGAATGGGAAGAATTTCTTGCTTAATTATTCCATTATAAATGAAATACACGTTAGATGACTAAATAGTATCATTTATTCCTCCCACAGTAAAAAGGCTGGGAATGGTAGAGGTAATTACTTAGGAGGTTATTAACTCGATGTACTGTATCTAGTGTAGTAATGTCGGATAAATAGAGTGGATTAAAAAGCTCATCCTAATATATAGTACAAATATCATAGTGTAAAAAATAATGAAATACTCCCTTAGAGGCCAAGTACTACAATACTGTACAGTACACTGCAAACACAAGTGTTACTCCACCAGCTAGAAACATTTAGTTCTGCAGTGATAAACATATTGGCCTCGATACTACTGTACTGTGTGGGGAGTTTCAATCTATTAATCCATAACATCTAAAAATACCCCCTGAACAGCCATAAATAACTTTTACTTTAATTCTACTGAGGTTGTGTGGGTTTCTGCCGTCCCCCCAGACTGCAGGACAGGCAGCTGGAGAATCTAAACTGCCCATAAATATGAAACATAAGGATGAGTGATGCTGCTTTGTCTGTCAGTACTACAGCAAAACATGTGAGCTTGAAGAGGAATGAACCAGCAGGGAAAATAAATAAATGATTCTATTACAAATGCTTTGAGTCACAGTATAATATTTTAACCAGCTGTGCATTGCGATGTGGAAAAAGAACAACCAATATTTTTCTAACTAGTACAGTCATGAGCTGTTTTGTTCCTTTCCAAGACCAGAAAAATAAACATGTTTACAATGTACATTTGAGCTTTGGGTTCTCTGCTTAAATTAAGGTCTCTCAGTGTGTCTCAGTCCTCCTCTCTTCACTCCTCATCTAATCCCCCTCCCCACCTTCGCTTTTTTGAAACTCTAACCTCACAGGACTGCAGCTGAACGTGATGATCGAGTAATTAGTGGCTTCAAAGCTATCGTTTGCTCTCATACATCCAGCACCACTTATTACTCTGCAGTCTTTACTGTCCTCAGAACCCTGTTTTGTTTGGGTTAAGATGCTTTTTTCACCCATCATTCCACTGCTTCTGGCGCTGAATTTCACTTGTAGGGAATTTTGCAGCATAAGATGCAGACCACAGCACAGAAACACATTTTACTGTGTGGCGCAGTAGCACAGATGCCTACTGTACTGAGTAAATTAAATATGCCTGACACACTGTAGAAATTAGTTGATTCAGCACATACACTGCAAATGTTTTTTGTGCTGAACTGACAGCTAATAACAATGTGGACATATCAGTAACATACAGAGTTTTATTATTTACCCTCATGTCATAATAAGCAGAAACAGAGTTTTCAACTGGACCTGCAGCTTCATTTAAATCAGCATTTGCCGTCATCATAAAAGCGATTATTATCCAGCTCAGCAATAGTTATGAGGAACATTACATTTGATTCCTGCAGGCCACATGGTCCGACCATAACAATTAAAGTAATGCAGGGGACTAGGGCTCTATGTTTTCCCCATTTAGCTATTAACAGAGGATGAGAGCACAGCACAGATGGCAAGAGGTCTGTTTTTCAAAGGTACAGTAGATCCCATGCAGCGTGATTAAGCAGGAGGACAGTGTTTCAACGAGAGGCAACAGACCCTTGCTGTATTCCTCTGCAGAGGTTCACTGGAGCCCAACCCCCACACACTTCTGAAAAATTCAAGAGATGCCTGCCACTACAGTTACAGGCCACTAGAAGGGGGTGTGTGGCTTTATAAATAAATAAAGATTCTGCCCCAGTTTGGATTGGACCTCATGTGCTCTGTTACTACACTGTGTAGGCCTGTGAAGAAGATATTGTTGGAAATAGTATTCACTGTTGTCACTTTTATGATGAAATGTTTTGGGTTTTTTTTCAAAAAAGGATTCTGACTGCTGCTGAAGTGTGGTCTGATGCTAGAAAAATATATAAGATATAT
>OMLM01009519.1:83600-121406 GCA_900302695.1 Helostoma temminkii
TTAGTTTGTGTCTGCCTTTCTGTATACTTGACAAACACATTTTTCTTTTTTCCAGCAAAATACGTTGGTTGCTACATTGACGACACCCAGAAAAGAGCGCTGAGAGGAGTTTCTTTTTTTGACTACAAAAAAATGACTGTGTTTCGTTGCCAGGACAACTGTGCAGAAAGGTATGATAAAAGCAAACCAGAAAAACACCAATCCATTATAAACCAGTCTTTTTGTGATCACTGGCAGGCTTAGATGTAAAAGCAGAACAGATATGAAAGTTGTTAATATTATTAATATTAAAATCTCTTTCTTAATTTTTGGTGCTATAAAGAGCCAGTGTGATACAATGAACCTGATGGCTGGCTCCTGACTAACACTGTCATGTCACAGATTTAAACATGTGCAAACAATATCATCAAGTTTGCCGAAATGAGGGAATAGTGATCACTACATGGTTGAATGTGATATGTCTGAAAACTGCCTTCAAATGGACATTAGATGGCAACAGTATGTACATATTGTTCTTTTTTAGTACTTTGGGGAAGGCCCCTTAGTTCCAATGAAATGTTAATGTTGTAGTTTACGGTATTTTGGACTGGGATAGCGAACTCGAAAGATTGTGTCAGCAGTTTGGCGATGGCCCACTTCCTGTTTAACATTACAATACCCCAGTGATCCATAAGAAAATAATTTTTCGAGGCTGGAGGAACTTCACTGGCTTAAAGCGCTTCTCCCTGAATCCTGGCCAACCATGGCCAGATGTTTAAAAAATAGCTGCTGAGCCCCATAAACTTCCATCCGTCACTGCATGCATTTGCATTGCATTAGGGAACATGCAACACACAAAACTGAAATGAAATCAGATTTACACACTGTATACAGGGCCTTCTTCTTGTCAACTGATATTTAGCTTTAATGCTGGAAATTCACAAACATTTCAAGTAAATTTGGCATAAACCAGTTGACACCTGGAATGGATCCAGTCATGCATTTAACACCTTTGGGTACTTGGACACAGATTGTGAGACAGAACATTATTAATGGTCCTGTGGCTGAATGGGACCAAATACCTGTGGAAAACCTTTCCAGAGAAGTGGAAGTGGTCAGCATATTAATACCCATACTGGTCATATAGTATATTTTTATAACTACATTGGAGGGAAACCTACTGCCAAATTCATCCTTTTATTTAAAAAATACTGGCTGATACATCCTAATCCAAAAATTAGATTAGCTAAAAATAGTATATCTGCACAAAAATCCAATGTTTTTCCATTCCTGGTTATGACATTGAAACCAGTAGGTATGCACACGTTCTCAAAGAGACCTCTCATCATCTTGCTGCTGCTCTCCTCCATTTGTCTTGTGTTTCCTCACATCCTGCCTCTCTGCTGCCTCGCTATCTTCCTCTCACCTCTTTTTTTCTCCCTGAGGAATACCGGGCACAGCTCTATCCAATGCACTGAATTCCACTCATCACTGATTCAGAGCAGAGAACAGGAGCAGAGAAACATGTTAGTTTCTAGCCCCTTCCTCCTCGTCCTTCTTGCCTCCATCTTCTCTCCCAGAGTGGCTGGTTAATAAAAACAGAAAAAACAAATGAAGGGCAGCAGCACAACACAGCACACAGAGGTTTTGGTTTGATTGGCAGCATTAGGGATTTGTTCTGTGTGACGGCTGTGTTAGTTGTCTAATTGCATCCGAAAGGCCTCTTGAGCGTCAAATCCTCCGTGAGCAGTAGAAAGGAAACAAGAGACCTTGTGTGATACATTCGGTTTCTACATACTACACTCTTTTGTATTTGGTTTTGCCTTAGAGCTTTGCAGCATGTGTAAATTTTTTTTAATTCATCTTCGATGACCAAAGAGAGAGATGTTATTATAAGTTAATATAAGTTTGTAAGTGTTTTCATCCTCACCTCACTATCACCACAAGCATGTGCATCATTTCTTTTATGTTATTGATTATGGCTTATCCAGTTGCTCAGGTGATCTACTACATCTGCCTACAAAGGATTAAGAATCAGAGTAAAGGCTCAGAACAATCACTTGAACCTCTCTGCCCTCCTTTATTTTTGATACTAATTGATATGATTCTAATCTTCTTTCCTCCAGAGGTTACATGTTCGCAGGCCTGGAGTTTGGAGCTGAGTGCTACTGTGGTCACAAGGTCCAAGCACCCAACGTCTCAGAGAGTGAATGCAACATGGAGTGTAAAGGAGAGAAGACCAACCTGTGCGGAGGAGCCAACAGGCTGTCCATCTATAGGCTGGAGCTGAGCCAGGAGTCAGCACGCCGCTGTAAGTCTGACGCTCTGCAATAACAACAAAAATCTCCCCATGTGCTGCTCCATGTGCATTTAGTGTCACAGTGTGTGTTAGTGCCACAGTTGGGGGCAGGCTGCTCTGTTGTGTTCAGCTCTTTCTCCAGACAGCTGTGCTCCCTACAGTACACAGCCCAGCTGGCCACAGTACGCATCCTATCACTCGCTGCCCACAAATGAGCACATGAAGTGAGGGAAGGAAGGGCTGATTATCAGAAATGAAGATATGTGTGCTGTAATGGAAGTTTACTTTGGTACTTTTTGCTGTCAGGTTTAGGAAAATTACAGCCACAAGGTGAAGTAAGCTTTCTAGCTCTCTCTAG
This sequence comes from Helostoma temminkii, assembly GCA_900302695.1. NCBI lineage: Eukaryota > Metazoa > Chordata > Actinopteri > Anabantiformes > Helostomatidae > Helostoma > Helostoma temminkii. The sequence continues at coordinate 86,237 of OMLM01009519.1, forward strand.
CTTTTCCTTCTTCATTTTTCTTCCTTTTTCTCATCTTTTCATCAGACAGTTTCTTAGAAATTCTCTTTAGTATTAGGAGAGTTTATATGTGGCAAGTATGTGACAAACTCTCGAAGTTCAATAGTCTGTTTCGGTGCTATTTGTTTGTTATTTTGATTTCTGCTTTTGTCCCTTGTTTTTCCATATCTGAGTCTGTTGAGTCAGCTCTTAATGTTTGTGTTTTCACCCATGACCTGACTGCCATCATGTGAGCCCTGCATAGACCATCAAAGAGGAAATGCAGGAAATGTGTTGAGGTGGCTGTTTAGTGTTCCACTTAGAGGAAATTACAGACACACGATTGAGTGTTTTCAGTCGATCGTTCGAAGACATGGTTCTGCATTTATTTTATATGGCCCATCTGTTAGCAAAGCATAAAGAATATGCTTCATCCTCAGGATTAAACTCAGCTGTGTTTTGCATCAATGCTCTGTTATTTACTCCACAAGCCTGTGTTTGTGATATACAGTGGATACTGATTTAAAAAGCTGTGCCACATGTGAGGACAAAAACTGATATTAACGGAAAAAAGGATGCACTGAAGATATACTGCAGCAGAACAAAGAAATCATGTCATTAAAAATGCAACCTATAGTCAGAGAAAAGGCTAGCTAATTTGCAACGTGTGTTAAGGTGTTTTGAAGCAAAATAGAGACAAGCTTAACAGTCTCAGTGAGGCAGGTGCTTTATTTACACATTTAATGCTGTGCAAGCAAGATGTCTTTATTATGCTGCCTAAAAGCAGAAAGCTTTTACTGTGAGGTTTACTTCCACTGTTATTAATGCATAAGAGTCTATAGTCAGTGTTAACATAGACAGACTGAAGTAAATCTTTACAATGGTGTGATGCACAGTAAGAAACACTTCATCCATAAATGAAATGGTTGACTTATTATTCTAAGTAGACTGAATGCTGAAAACTAAGTGTTTAAAATATTTGTGGTAATACCAAATCAAATGTAGGTGAAATTACAGGATGAAATTATGAAACATTACAAACAGATAAACTGCTTAATAAATCTGCTGATGTGATATATGTTCAATCCAAAGAGGGAACCCGGGGTTAAAGGTTGTCAACACACTGCAGAGATGTGATCACTGCTATTGGTTCAATTCACTGGCAGGTCACGGCCTCATTAGACTTTGGGAGTCTCAGAGGGATCTCTTCATCAGGGGTCAGTGGACAGAGGACATGCTGTTGGAAGCTGCTTTTTACATGTTGGTGAATAACATCATGATTTGTTGTCTGTTTCAGACGGCAGTGCCATTTTCAAAGGGTGTTTCCACCGCCCGGACAATGTCACATTGGCACTTCCTTTCAGTGCCATCATCCAAAACATGTCTGTGGACAAGTGTGTGGACATGTGCACAGAGAGGGTGAGTTGGTTTTTCATTTGGGCATTGGACAATTGTGAATGTGAATGTGTCTGCAGTGTATAATTGCACCTGTATTTCAGGAGAAAACGTTGGCCGTCCTGGCTGCAGATCGATGTTACTGCGGCTTCCCAACTCCTCTCTTCTCCCTTCACGAGCTGGAGGAGGAGGACATGTGTCTCCACCGCTGCGAGGGGGAAGAATTTGAGAGCTGTGGTAACGACGAGTACTTCGTAGTGTACCAGACACAGGTTCAAGGTAAAAGTTTAGCAACTCACAGGTGCCGTACAGCAATAGCAAAATGTAGACATGTCACATTTAAATGTGTCAAAAAACTTGAGCGACAGGAAATACATACATAGATTATATTCACAGTGTCATTCCACACATGCATCAAGTGTGAAGATGTCCATCTGCAGTTCTTGTAACAGGAAATACTGTGTATGATTCTACTGCATGTTTGAGCGCATCAAAACCTAAGTGGTTTATATCAGTAACACCAAAGTCAGCCAATATTACATTAACAGTACACATACTCTATAGTGCTGGTATCAGTGTGCAGTAATCTGTACGGTACTGTATGTTTGCTACATATCTTTATCATAACCTTTTAATGACAGAGTTTGAAGAATCCTAACCAAACTCCAAACCAAACTCAATATTCAAGTAAAGGTGCCTCAAAAAATATTGAAATACAAGCAGAAGTACCCTTTAATTTCTAATTAGGTAAAAGTACAAGCTCTTAATTTTACTTAAACTACAAAAGTATAAATATATAAATATAACTAATATTACTACTATTACTACTACTACTATTTTTGTTTATTTAATCTATAATTTGATGCTGTGCATAATACAGGTGTAGAAGTGTGGCCCTGATGTGTGTGATAAATTCTCAAATATGAAAATAAGCAAAAGTAAAATGAAGCAGAAATACTGTACAGGTACAAATGTGTATTTAAGTACAATGCCTGAGTGATACTGGCTGATAATGGGTCCATTAAAATGACAGCAGTTTCCAGCTATAGTAATTATTTAGGACTTTAAGAATGTAATGTCAAAAACAAGGACATTTTTAAATGAGGCCCAGATATTAAATGGTAGAGTAGGCTAATTATATAAAAACAAACAAACAAACAAAAAAGTAGATTAAATTATATACCATTGCAAGAGTTTTATTTGTCACATGCATGTTGTGGTTAGACAATAAATCCAGTAAACAAAACCAAAGGTTTTGAGGTTATGAGGGGAAATAAAAGCTGCAGAGAGAAGTGATTCATATCAGTATCAGTGTCATACAGATATTCTAGATGAGTTAAGCTAAGAAATCTGCGCCTATCAGCGCCTCTATTCGAATGAGTTTTACATTTAACCAACACGCTGACGTCCATTATTACCCAACTTGGTGAGAAAGAGGAATGAGTCAAACATGCACAACAAAGAAATTCACAAGATTTTTTTTCTTTAGACCTTTTTTGACCCTTGTTCTTCTTTGACTATGTCAATGTCTCATCCATCAAAACCCAGTATTTCAACATTTTCTTTAGCTCCTTTAATTTTAAAACTATGTTAATAAGTAGGGTGTCACTAACTTTTAGTATGTACAGTATTTGAAGCTTGATTGTGTCAAATATTTCAGCCAACAAGCAATGGCACATTTTCATGTCCCATGCCTGTGTTTATCACTGCAGACATTTCAGTAATTGTATACATACAACGATCAATATGTTGTGCCTTGTCAGATAACCGCTGCATGGACAGACACTTCCTCCCCGCTCGGGCTAAGCAGCTTGTGGCTCTCGCTAGTTTTCCTGGAGCCGGCAACACCTGGGCTCGCCACCTCATAGAGCTTGCCACTGGTTTCTACACTGGAAGTTATTACTTTGATGGCTCCCTTTACAACAAAGGTAAGCCTCAACATGTGTTCACATGTATTCACTGATGAATACGCCAGTGGATTAAATACATTCACTGTGGGCTCCTGATTCACAGGATTTAAAGGGGAGCGAGACCACTGGCGGAGTGGGAGGACAGTCTGCATTAAGACCCACGAGAGTGGCAGGAAGGAGATCGAAGCCTTTGACTCGAGCATCCTCATGATCCGAAACCCTTACAAAGCCCTTATGGCAGAATTTAACAGAAAATATGGCGGCCATATTGGATTTGCCTCCCAGGCACACTGGAGAGGGAAAGGTGAGTCACTGAAATATGACACTACATTCATTCACTACGTTCAGACACTACATGTTATATTGTTCAATATTTGTAACAATTCATGCTTCAGAATTATGACAGGAAAACCTTGAATGTTGCAAAATCTGTTTTATAATATAAAAGACTGATTGCATGTACAAAATTTGAGTGTAGTGGAAATATATTAGAATTAGCTTTCACCCAGAGACAATGTGAAAGACAAAGTGACACACACAATGACAAGCTCTGCAAAGATAACTAAACACGTCACTATTATACAGACAGGGGGAAGATGGGTACATTACAGATCAAAATGACTTTCCAGGTATATTCGATAAAATTACCAGTAAAAGCAAAACTAAACTTCCCGTTAACACTTTTTTCTGGTAACACATAGTAATATTTAAACTGAAATAATCTGAAGGTAAAAATAGTGTTTCTTCAGGACAGAAATAAAGCCAGAGCACTTGTAGTGGTTTTGACCTTAGAAACCAGTGTGGCTGAGTTTAAAGCTTTCAGTGTGACGTTGTTCCAAAACCATTTCCATGAGTCACAGTCACAATGTTGAGTATTAACTTTATTGCATTTTGAGAAATAAGAAGTGAAACAACCCCGCCAACCACAATGCGATCATGAGCTGTGGCACAAGCTAGAAACATCTTGTTCCTCCGTGCTAAAATGAATGTAGGAAATCAACACTTTACATGTGTATGTAATGTTTGCATAGCAAAAAAAACAAAAACATACAGGTATAAACTACTGATAGAAAATGTATAGAAATATATAAAATATAAAACTCTTATAAATACTGAAGTACGCTGTTATCAATCTGTTTATTAAACTCAAATAAGAATATTTCCTAAAATATTGAACTTAGTGGGGACGTGGGAACATAACATTTGTTAGCTTTGTGCATGGATCCTTTATATTACAGTAAATGTACTTCATTTTAAGATTAAAAAGCAAAAAACAAGCAGCTTGATTTACATTTTCTGTACTTATACATATTTGATTAATCCCTCAGTGTAATCCCTTTTATATTTTATATATATATAATTTTTTGTTGTCTTTTTTTGCCATTTTGTCTTATGTACAGTGTATCAACTATTTGATTATGTGTCACCACACTTTGATTAAGTTCAATTCCTCTTGTATCTACTTGATGATTAAAAGACGTCATTAGACATAACATAATAAAGAAATGAAACCTTTGGTTCCACTTACTCTGTTGATAAAATTAAGGGCACGTTATACCCTTTACTGAGATTATAGTATATTTCATGCATTTTCTGCTTTTCTTATATCTACCACCTAAGTGTGTCTCGGTAACCATGACAACTGGTTTTGTCTTGTCCGTTTATCGTCTCTCTGACTTTCTGTGAGGTTTAATCGATTTTTCCAGAGGCTGGATAGTTGCCGACCCAGCAGTTGTCTCTCTTTGTGATAACATCAGCACATTTGTCCTGCCATTTGCAATGGATGTTTGTTGCTTGTGTGGTGGGGAAATAATGCAGTGACATCAGTACATCAGTGCAGAGTGAGGCTTTTTGACAGCTGCCACTTTTAATAGATAGAGACGCTCTGGTTTTGAGAGTCGGCGTGACATTGTGTTCAGGGACCCTGCGTGTATGATTTCATGCAGAGGGATACTGTGGGGCTCAGATGATGTTGCAGACAGTGATGACTTCCAGAGTGGCCCCATTAAGTCAGCACAGGGCCAACTATAAGTTATTTTGGAGGTCATGTCACTCTACTGTGCTTGTCTGGTGGATTTAGTTACAGTCTCTTACATACACCCCTTCACACCACTGCTAATAGGAACATAAGAATCTTCACTAAATTTAATATTCAGGGAAAGGTCAGCAAAAGAGGATGTTTGAGGGGGTGCTTATTTTTGTCTCTTCTCTTTTGGCTTTTCGTGTGAAAGATAATAAGAAGGAAGACCAAACTTGCTGTGCTTTCAGTGTGTCTGTGCAGCTGGTTGTGTTTTTAAGTGCAGTATATGATATTCTGCCAACCTGGTAGTAAAGTTTCCTCTCTCTTTGGTTTTTGAGACAGCACTGCAGATACAGCAGGCTTTACATTTTAAAAACAACTTCTCATGCAGCACAGCCGCTGCTGTTATGGTCAAGTACATTATCAGCAAGTAAAAGTTGCAAGCGAAGGATTTTCCTACACTGCATTTGAGGTTCGACTGACAACCAACAATTTCCATTGAGCTGCTCAGATGTTTCAGATATTAGTTAATAGTTAAAGCCTGTCATGGGATGTGCCACTCCTTTCAAGCTAAATGAAATGAAAGCCAAGTCAGTGTTTGGATAGAAGGACTCTTAGTTTCATGTCTTTCAATCTCTACGTTGACTTATGTGTTTTACTTCTCTAAATGTCATTTTCCTGCTCTGTCAGCAGCAGAATTGTTTCCTGTTTACATACTATATAGCTATAGTGCAATATTGTGTACTGTGTTAACTTTTAATTTTCATTAAAATAATGAAGAAAAAGGAATAAAAGAGCAATACAGTAAATATGTCAGTCAGATTTACTATTACTGCTTCCAGTACGCTGCAATGAATTCATTTCATCTTATACATTACATTACTGTAATTTGGAATAAAATATTTGATATAAAAGATATTTACATGTTTTCTTAGAAGTTTTTGTTACATCTGATTTACCATAAACAATATAAGTTAACCATTATTTAATAGCTGAAAGCTGAAAGTCTTTTAATTACTTTGTGCTCTTATTTCCTTGTCCTGCAGAGTGGCCAGAGTTTGTGAAGAACTATGCTCCTTGGTGGGCATCTCACACGTTGGACTGGCTGAATTATGGGAAGAATGTCCATGTGGTCCACTTTGAAGACCTGAAGAGAGACCTGTTCTCCCAGCTCAAAGGGATGGTCCAGTTTTTGAATTTAAAGGTTTCTGAGGAACGTCTTCTCTGTGTTGAGGGCCAGAAGGATGGAAACTTCAAAAGATCAGGGCTCCGAAAGCTTGAATATGACCCGTATACTCCTGAAATGAAAGCGAACATCAATGAACTGATCAGAACAGTAGACACAGCCTTGAAGAAAAGAAAAATGTCCGGAGTTCCAGAAGAATATATGCCAAGATGATATATGTGATCCCCTTTCTTCATTGGACATATTTTGTAGGATTACATGACATAAATAGTTCTTTTTTTAAAATAATTTTTCAGTAAAGTCGGTTAGATTGACGCTGTAGTGACAAGAAAACTTTAACATCCTATTTCCATCCTTCATTCATTATTTTTCATTTTTCTGTTGAACTTCAGCAGCTTCACGTGTTAATAGAAGATGTGATTTTAACAGGGGAGGTTTGCCTTTTTGTTTGGCTGAACAAAAAGCACCTCTTATCCTGCTCTATGCACATGTGCTGTGTGGGCATGTGCACATGCCTTAACATGAAGAAGGTACAACAGTGACTACAGAGAGGCGCATGACTGTGCTGGGTGACTTGTTGCCAGTGAAAAAACATTTGATCCAAATATATACTATACAGTACTGCAAAGGTTGTATGCGTTTACTTTGTGCAAAACTAAAACAACTATCTTTAAAAAATAAAACTGAATTTTTCAGCTGCTATCACAGTGATAGAACAATACTATTTTATAAATCACCTTCACTGACAATTTAAAGATGTTTAGCCCTTCGTTAGAGGGAAAATGCAATATGCAGGCTTTAACTACCTGATGGTAATACTGTGTTTCCACGTTTTTGTACTGTGAGTCACTGAACAGAAATGTTTCTTTATAAAGAAGAGGTAAATAACTCAATTCTCAGCTCCTCATATTCAAGAAGATGAATAATTCCTCTTGAAGGCACTGACTCAAGGAGAGAAGAGGATTTATCTCTACAGCATTTATTTATCTCTGGTGTGCAGTGCACATTGAATAATTTGGTAGGTGAATATATTTTCTTAACGCTGGGCTTGATGCAGAAATCCAAAAAGCACTTCCCTGTGTGAGATCACCGAATTAGGCATTACACTAGATCTGAGGTTACATTTAGTAGTAGTAATCATTAGAGTTTTTTTTATAACGGTTAATTATGCTGAATGTTTTGGTTTTTTTTGCTTTGTTGTAAGATGAGCATTTTTTGTTCATCAAAAAAAAATCTCCCAAAAAGTGAAGAATTCAGCTCAGATTTTAAAAGCAGCACGTCTTTAAACGGTACTTAATGTCCTATGTCATATTCTCAAAAATATATAAAATATAGAAATATGTGAATACATGAATAACACAAATGACTGAGACCCAGAAAACATGATCTGACTTCCATTTTCTGTATAATATAAATATATTTTTATAGTGCATTTGCTGATATGTCAAAAATATTTGTATTGCAACAAGCAACCTGGAGAATATGTTTCTATTTTTAACACATGCTTTAAACTTTATTGGCTCTTGTTTTCATTGACAAGCAGGCACTTTGTGATCATAGGTGTCACATTTGAATGTATTTTCTATGAAATGAATGTAATGTGATGAGGCCCAATAAATGAAGACAATAAATAAGTCACTATGGTCTGTTATTTTAAAAATGCTTTCCGACCAAATACTGGCATTAAGGTGATTTTTTTTTTAATGGTGATTTTGAAGATCAAATAAATAAATTGAATATATATTAGATCTACATCCATCCATCCATTTTCTGAACTGCTTAGTCCCCGTAGCGGTTGCAGGTGTGTTCTCAGCTATCATCTGGGAGAGAGGTGGGGTACACCCTGGACAGGTCGCCAGTCCATCACAGAGCATATTGGATCTCCCCACCATTAAATACATTAATAATAAAAGAATCATGCTAAATCATGCAGCCCTACAATAAAGCTTAAGTTGAAAGGCTACAGTTAATAGAGAGAAAGTTGTGGGTTATAAACTAGGATTATGTATTTTACCTGCTGTGAAACTAATTTCCCCCAGGGAACAATAAAGTTTAAAGTTAAGGTTTAAGGTTAAAGAGTAAGGTTAATGTTAATATGTTAGAAAGTTGTTTCTGACAAACTGAAAAACATAAGCTCAGTATTCACATTTGCTTTAGTTTTGTTTTGGTGTCTACCAACATCTGTCGCTTTACCTAGTAAAACAGTGTCAGCCACTGGTGCTGCACTTTTATTAGCACAGAACAGTCACAGATCGTGTGTGTTTTTCACTTTGAGAGAAACTTCTCACTTTAACATGTGGTCCAGTTGTTACTATAAAAACACACATTACTGCAGTTTTAAAGGTACTGCAACTCGAAGTTTCATTGTCATTCATTGTTAATGTTTCATGAATTTTTCGTTGGGTTTTTCCTCTGACCTTCAGTGTTTCAACATAAAAAAAATTCACCATTTGCTCTTGTTCTTCTTACTGATTCCTCTTACGCTGTTTAGGGGGAAGAGTGATATTTTACCCTTTCTGTTAAAAGGGTGAGATTTCTCAGCAAACATGCATGTATTTAATCTTGATGTGCAGTTTATTCCTAATGGGGAAGAAAAAAATTGCCCCTGGAGAAGTACATTTTACCTTTTTTAAAAATGGGTGATGAGCTCATATTTTTATTTCATCCCTCTTTCCAGAATTGTTGGCAAAACTTTGCCTGTGTAATAAAGTCACATGCATACGTAGCTATATAGGTGATATGAAGGTGATTTACATTGTTTATAAAATGTCAATGCTTAATGCTTTCCTAATGTAAATGACTACAGATAAAAAACTTAAGTTATATTAAATTATGATCTTCAAAATTACAAATAAATCCATTTTCAACAAATTATTGCACACACTGCCTCAATATTAAGAAATGTAAAGGATACATCTAATAATGTATTATTATTGTTTCATCATAAATGGAGAAACACAGGAAAACATACAAATTTCACATTATTTACATTTATTATGCACAAAATAAATCACTGTACAGCTCTGAAATAACAGACTGGTTTTGTCAACTGATATCAACTGGCTGTGAGGTATTTGTCCATTATGACTGCTCTACTGAGTTTTGATTAAGATATTAATCTTACATTACATTCAGTATGCAGAGCTGTGAAGAACTCCAGTTACTATGTTTTCCACTTCTGAGAAAATAAACACTCAATACATTTGTAGCTGATCTGAATGCAACACATATGCACGCTGCAACACAAAATAGTTGCATTCTGTGGTGTCAGTGACAAAAAAAACAAAAAAACAACCACAAAACATTTCCCTTTCTGAGGGATGGCGTTTTTTTTGTGTATGAAAAACAAATACCAGTAATCAATCTTTGTCTCACAGTTTGTCAAATGGCCTTAAAACAAGACCTTAAAACTATCCAGTCTACATATACAATAAAAAAACTGATGTACATCCTATTTTACAACTGCAAATCATAATACGTGCTGTAGCTAAAACTGCTTTCAAAACTTTTTAAAAATACTGCTGTGAAAACATCGCTACCCACTGATGCCACTCACTCTGCACTGAAACATATTCACAGTGTGTCTCAAACATGTTGATTCTTCAGCTCCGTTGTGTTTTGAGCCTGAATGGGCAACAATTAACAAATAAATTGTGTCAAGAGTAGAAAAGTGACTAAATATCTACAGATATAAATCCTGAAGGAGAATTTTGTTTAGTTTATATTGTATGTAAATTAACTCAATTTTTGAGTTCACTTAAAGGAGCAGTTTTGAAGTAACGTCTGATGCCTCTAAATGTGTGTAGAAGCTCTGCCGTCCATGGAGCTGGACCTGGACAGGTAGCGGCTGATGGTGCGGCCTTCCTCTCCCATTGCATTCTCCATCTTTGAGAGCACCGAGCTCTTGAACTTCTGCTTGAAGTCACTGCCCATGAAAACATACAACACTGGGTTGAGGAAGCTGTTTGCTGATGCCACAGAAGTGCCTATTTGGAGTCCAGGCTTTAAAAAACTGTGATTGTTGTGATTTAGCTCAAGTAAGATGAACACGTGGTAGGGCAGCCAACAGACGAAGAAAGCAACAACAAGTGCAGTCATCACTTTGAATGGTTTAGAGGATTTTGTCATCCTGTTAGTGCGAAGTTTGGACATTATGATGGAGTAGCAGATGAAGATCATAATGAAAGGCACAATAAACCCTGCAAGGAAGCGTGTCACTGCAATCATTAGGTGACTGTCCTGTATCGTGTAATGATTATAGCAAGAGGTCTTGCCCAGGTAACTGACAGTCTCTCGATAAATTACAGAGGGAATACTCAGAGCGATGGCAAGAATCCAAGCCAGAACAACAACGACAGAGGCCTTTTTGACGGTGCGCTGGTTCTGAGCCCAAACTGGAAGCATGACTGAGATACAGCGGTCGACACTGATGATGACCAGCAGGAAGATGCTGCTGAACATATTGAGGAACATAATGCAAGGGACAAACTTGCACATGAAGCTACCAAAGATCCAGTTCTCCATCACCGTGCTGACAATGTTGAATGGGAGAAAGGCACAGAAGACAAAGTCAGAGATCGCAAGGCTCAGGTACCAGACGGTGTTGACTGTCCTCTTCATCTTGAAGCCAGAAATCCAGATGACCAATCCATTTCCAAAGAAGCCCAGCAGAAAAATGATCACACTGACCACCATCAATGACACACACAACATTTCACTAAAACATGTTGCTTTGTGTTGAAAAACTCCTGACTCCTCAGGAAGAACATTTTCAGTGTAGTTGTAGTTGTTATAGTTGTAGTTATAGTCTGAAGAATAATCAAAATTCTCCATTTGTAGCAGAGCAACGATTTCTGTTGGTAAACAGGAAATATAATTAAATATAATTTTTATCACATCTTAAATTGAAATGTTTTTGAATATAAATGATTGCATGTATATCATTGAACAGTACCATACCTTCAGGACAGACTTTCCACTGCTGTTGACTTGATGGAGTCCAGAGCTGAGTGTGCACAGAGCTGAGCTGTTTTCTTTTAGACTCGCTGGTAACACCACACAAGCCACTATCAGCTGACCGAGTGTTTCAACATCGCATCTTCTATTACACTTTCAGTACTGCATTTTGACGTGCAGCACATTATGGGACTATGTGGTATTTAATTTGCATGTGTGTATTATAAATAACCTGGTCAATGTTTGCATTTTCCATGTAGCAAATCACTTGCAGCAAACTAATGATATAATTTACTATAACAACATCCCAGAATGTTAAAAGACAACCTCAAGACACAACACTGAACTCCAGCTTTTAGAAATTGTACCTTCTATTTAACCAAAACCCTAGCAAACAAAAAGTAATGGTGTTGTTGAAAGCATTTCCACCACTGTTAAAGTTTAAATTGACATGATTGTTAAAAATCTAGATGTTGTTATTGGCCCGATTTATATGTTGAAAACAGCCAGAGGCATGTTTGGTCAGAAAATACATAAAACTGAGGCAATATATACACTGATTTTTATTAGATTTTTCAACTCTTGCTTTTCATGCAGCTGTTTCTGCTGACACAAACAAGAAGCAGCAGCTGTTCTACACACAGGTCAGAGAACAGCACAGCCATCATCCCTGGCTTAATCAGTTTTTATCACTATCCTGCTTCATGTAGTCATTATCAGAGAAGCACCCAGCCGCAATTTTCTGTGTTTCCAGAAGCAGTCGCAATAACAGCTGCAAGAAGAAGAAACACATATGTTACCTAAGTAAGTTAAATTAAGATTTGAAAAAGAAATCATGAGTGAGGAGGACAGCACTGATCCTAAGCAAACAAACCAAATCAAACAAAGCCTTGGAAGTGAAACAGAAGAAGGGAATGTGAACAGAGACATTTTGTTGATATATCTGATAATGGTGGATGTTAGGTGATACTCACAGTATAAAATGATGTATTTTCTGACTATAATATGGTGGATGCATTTTACGGTGAAGCTAAGCTCTCAGATGCTTAGAAATAATATAGCTACAAGTCTTCTATATCGTAGTTTCAGAAGACATGTTTGTAAATGCAGATTTTCTTATTTTTAAAAAGCTAACACTGATGATAAAGTCACATCAGGGATTTCCTTTTTATAATTTGGCAGATTTGCTTTTTCATGCATGGCATCTACATGTGAGGTCAGTTAATTAAATTCCATTTTGGGTTGGGTGAACACAACAGATTTCTCCAAACCTCTTGTGTGTAGCTTCAGTAAATCTTTATTCCCAAACGTCTCTTATTACTCTTTATCTAAGATGACCAACAGTGAAGGCATGTGTCAAAAACCTCTTGGAAGAGAATAATTCAGGTTAAAAAAGCACATTGAATGATGAACATGATTGTGTTCTATTGTGATGTATTTGTTCATGACTTTTCACTTCATAAAATAAAAAAATTACATGTTAAATAACATGGTATTTTCTTTTAACTTCTAAATTTACACATGCACAGATTAACTGTATTTTGCCTCCCAACCAGGGATAGTGTTGGTCAATTGCACAATACAGAGTGGTTAGAAGTGTCTCAAGGGGGAAGCGGAAATAACAGCAGTCACAGCTGAGTCAGATGCAAATTTGGTTTCCTATTTACTTCTTTGTTGCATGGTTTCCACATACATTTGTTGTTGTCACTTTGAGTTTCCACCCTTTTTGTGAAATATGTTGTTTTCATGTTGACATCATTTAGCGTGTGCTAAAACTGACAATATGTTATTTTCCTTTTGTGTGCTGGCTGCAAAAGTCGTAATACAATGTGGTATGTGGAATTTATATTTTTATTCTTATGATGCATAACCTACAAAAGTAGAAGAACATTACAGTCAGTTTCTAAAATAATTGAATTTCCCTCATAAAGACACATTAACAGAGACGTTCACTCTAACTGCAACACAAACTCATCTACGTTTGTATTTATTTTTAGTTTTTAAATTTTCTTTTTATTATGAGAATGTTAATGCAATTTCTGTCTGAGAAATGAATGCATGCATATAAATCCTGAACCAAATGCGGGTCTCTAGGAAATTAGGAAATATTTTACAGTGTACAGCCTGACTACCTGACCTATTTAGATGCATTTCAGCAAAATCACTTTCACCAGGGAGGACACACAGACCTGCTGGTGCCCTGCAGATTAGATTTCCTAATGAAGTCTGAGGTTATAAATAATCAATCACACACACACAATAACTGTAAAGTCTTTGGGGAATGCACTCCCAACCCTTAGGAAACATTGATTCATGGGTTATATCTGGAAGATATTTAGTGATTCAATAACTCTTCTTATGTTGGAATGTGTATAATGTATGTAATGTGACTATGATTTGGAATCACAGTTTTTCACAGCACAGACATTGCAGCTGTAAATGTACTATAAAAGTATAAGACAAGGTCCAGTGGATCCATACAGTATTAAATTCAAAGTTTTTCTTTTTTGTGTAGTATAAGCTCAATGTATCACACCAGTGACACCCTTTGTTCAGCAGGGTGCAACAGTAAAACTGTTGAGGATGCCCTTCAACAAATCACTTCAGTTCACACACCTTCAATAGTCCTCTTGGAGCATTATTGACAAACTCAAGCTGTGCTGCACTCTCACTTTTTCTATCGCAGAGTGGCTGGAATGTGGAGGCCACATAAAGCATATAAAATGATGAATTGGGATGAGCATGACCTTAGTCAGTGGGCTGCGCTGTATCAGATTTTATAATCTGAAGATGAAGGGTTAGAATGCAAACTGTGGGTATGTGGGTCTGTGAACATGTTAACTAATATGTACTTGGGAGAATGCACACATGCAGCAAAATCCAAACCGATTTATGTTAAAACCTTGACCTTGAAAAAAAAGCACATACTGTACAAGAGCAACCATATGTGCTATATCTGCAGTACTATACAACATTTCACACACGTTTATTTCTTTTTAACCTTGTATTTTTATTTATTAAATGAATTTACTGTAAAAAAAAAAACTAAAATCCCCAAAACATATTTTCTCTAAAATTAGTTTTCCCTTAAGACACTCAGTGTATGTTGTCAGGTTTTCATCGTAATGTTTTCCTGAGATTATTCTTCAGCCAGTCTCATCATCAGCATCACAACTGGGGAACTTCTTTTGTGAAATATACTGTAACTGAAACAAATGAGCTGATCAATAATCCTGTCTATCACAATTCACTGATAATGGTCGTTTTAAACCAGTGAAAAGCATCTATTTCTATTCTTATAACTTTGGACATCATGACAATATATATGATGTTTTTCACAGTGTTGTTCACAGTAATACTACAGTAATCATTTATTCAGCTCCAGCAATGAAAGACAGTAGTTCACAGTCTATTATTCATTTAGTGAGAGCTTCGACAAGCTTTGAAATGACAGTCAGAAAAATAACAGCATAAATGTGTCCTCGCTTATGAAACTCAGCTACTCTGTTTTTAGAGGGTGACACCCTGCAAGAAGCCACTGAACATGTATTCCTGCAATCAGGACTGGTCTCCCTCTCTTTCCCTGCAGTTTGATAAATGATCATCTGCTGCAGTGTCAGATTCCACTTTTGTTTGACAGTGTGCCATTTGAAATGTATTTTAAAGTAACCTGAGCATTATTGTAACATTAGTGTCTTCTGCTTGAAACCCATTATATAGATTAAAGTCTAGCAGAGATGCAGCAGCCAACAGCATAAATCTTCTTACCTAAAATCCACCTCCACAATGTAGATTAAAATGGGTCGAGCTTTTAAATCACAGTATCAGAAATAGATAGTAATCATGTGTTGAAGTGATCTGTGGAACAAACGGGAAGTGATGTTATTGCGCCATGATAAATTCAGTGATTCACAGCATTTTTGTGATATTTGATGGAACAGAAAAGGTACACGTGCTGCATCTAGATTTTTTTTTTTACTTGTAGCTGACTTCAAATATATATGTATACTGAACTGTGTGTTTGCGTGTAACAATCAATAAAGTAGTAGCAGCATAAAACTGTATCACAAATAAAATATAATTGTGTTTTAAAGTAAACCATCACACATACACAGATTTTTTAATATGAAAATCACACATTGCAGATCACTGACTGTAGCCAACCTTCCTGAATGTGGCCAGAAGAAGAAAATTGATGACAAATTGAAGAGAGGGACAATGCGAATGGTAACGAAAGAGCCCAGAACAACATCTAAAGAGATTAGAGGTGAACTCCAAGTTCAAGATCAGTATCAACACCATCCATCGCTGTTTGAGTCAAAGTAGCCGACCAAGGAAAACTCCACTGTTGAGAATGAATCATAAAAAATGCCAATTCTGGGAGCATGTATTTTGGACAGATGAGACAAAACTGGAACTTTGTGGCAAGTCACATCAGCTCTATGTTCACAGAAAAATACACAAAAAAATGAAGCATACAAAGAAAAAAACAAAAACAGAACCTAATGTGAAACATTGGTTATGAGTCTCAAGTCTCAGTTATGTTCTGGGGCTGCTTTGCTGCATGTGACACAGGGTGTCTTGAAACTGTGCATGGTATAATGACATTTCAAGACTATAAAGGCTGTGCAACAAAATATTCCATTAAGAATACCATCATTTTTGTCCAGGCCAGTTTCGTTAGTTTGTTTTTTACAATTCACCTGTTGAACCAAAATTCTAAAGCAATGTTTGATTTTCATTAATTTTCAGTAAAATTGTATTTATTATTACTTTTGTCAGTTTCATGTTATTTCAGTGATCATTGAGAGTTTTTCTGTCTTTAATAGAAGGGTACCAACAATTTTGGCTACATCTGTATGTGCATACTAAAGTCAAACTGACCGCCCCAGAATCTGTTATCAAACTGCAAGTTACAGCCCCCAGTTTCCCACTGACTGCAGCTAGTAGTGTAGCGCTAGGGATAACCAGAGAGTTAGCATGTTGGTTGGTTAATCCACCCATCTGAGTCATAACTGAAATATCTCAAAAACTGGATGCATTGTCATGAATATTGGCACAGACGTTAATGTTATCAGCCGATGAATCGTGTTGCCTTTGTCTCTTAATCTTTGGTTGTTTGTGGTGAACTGTGGTTACTTTGATCCTCAGACTTTTCATGTAATGCATCAGTTCAATATTTCAATTTGTTCAATATTTACATTCTGACAAACACCTGCTAAATGTTTACATTTTACAACACAGTTGGAGAAAGTGTAAATACATAAACTGAGGAATGTGATTTATCAGCCCTGAAGGCATTTGTGGTGGCTGTTTTGTTTTGTTTTTTACAATTTTATCTTATCTTTTGCTTTTGTTTTGGGTTAAGACATATCCTATTATATTTTACACTTTGCTGAGTGAATAACAGACTTCAGTGTTGAAAGCGCAGTGTGAAGTGTGAGGTGTGAACTATATAGGGGTTTGTATGTCAGTGGGAACTGAAAAGAAGATTACTTTGATGGTATATCATACATCATATGTATATGTATAAGTGGGCCTGTAGATGCCTTTATGTCAGATAAAATAAACTTTTCATGAGAGGCAGCAGTGTCTTTGAACTCCCCTTTGTCTGAGATGTGCATGGATAAAAGGAACCATGTTGGTCAGCCTGTCCATATTACTGCTGACAAATAGCTGATAGCTTTTCTGAGTGTGTGTGTGTGCGTGTGTGTGTGTGCGTGTGTGTGTGTGTGCGTGTGTGTGTGTGTGTGCGCGCGTGCGTGACTCTGTGCTTATGTGAATTTCTGTCTATACAAAATCAAGTTAACAACAAATAAAGATTGATGACTGAAACTAATCTCATTTCAGATTTCTGATTGTGTAGGCTTCCTCTGCCATGTGTGGTGTAGTTATATAGAATATATATCATGGGATTAATGTAGAATAATAACATAAAATAATCTAAAAATGAATATACAGTTCTGCAAAGCCAATATTTTCCAGAGACAAAATAATATTAAGACAAAATATTCTGCCTTTACTAAAATGCTGCATCCACATTTAATGTTGTCCGTGCATATTATCAAGTCACAAAATAAATATTCTACACCGACACATTTGCTAGAAAAGTGGCTTTTAGATCAAGAAAATCTAACTAATAGGATAGAGCTAAAATGCCACGATTTATGCAGCTATGATAATCCAATGTGACCCTGGATCTGTGGCTTTATGTGGTTATCTGTGCTGCTTTTAACAATCTAAATCCTGTTCAGACGGACCTGTGGGACTGAAAACGTCTACAACTACTTTAATCCTCAACGTGATCCCTTATAATCATGGAATTCCTGCTTGTGATCATGGTGTCAATTGCGATATCATCTCCAAATTGTGTAAGATATTAATTGGTCTATCTGTAGGACTTAATGCAACTCTTAGATGTTAGCATGTTTAATAATCATATGAAAGAAGGCGCCAGTAATGAAGCTCTGACAACAGAATTCTGACATGAAATACTTTCAAGTATGAAAATGAGCAAAAGAAAGAAATTAATGAAAGAAAAGAATGAAATAATTAATCAAATAAGACTTTTTTGCATTACCTGTATTTAGAAGATGTGGTTTACTCAGAGCTGAAACTGTTAAAGTTAAGTTAAATGCTAGTGTTATTTAGCAGATATATGTTGTTCACAGTTTTATTTTGGCTTGTTAGCATGTCAATAGATGGCACACAAGTTACAAAACACCTTAAAGCAGGAAATGTCAGTGGTGGACGAAGGAGCGAACACTCCAGCTGCATTGTGTAGATTTTAATTATGTTATTATGTGCTGTAATTTTTGTTTTGTACTCCCACTGTGTGTTACCAAAGAAACGAAACAAAGTCAACATCCAGTCATCTTTGGGTGGCTGATGAAAATAATGAGCCACCCACGGTTGCTGAGTCATTACTGTGTGGTGTAAGATGTGCCTGTTGGAGCAGGAATTGGTACATTTGACAGAGCTGGCAGCATGTACACCCACTCTTTCTGAACAGTACAGGCCAGTGAGGAAGATAATGAGACAGAGAAACAGCAAGAAGCGCAGAGGTCCCTAGTAATGACTGCCCCTCAGCGGAGAGCAAATTATTTCTCCTGTGTCTATTTACTCACCTGTTGGTCCTGCTGATACCCCGGAGCAAGTGACCGGCCTGCAGGCACCAGACAGAGCACAGAAGACAGGGACTGAGGCAGAGCATCTGTGATTTGAGTTTACATATACAAACAAGCAAACATGACACATCAAACCAATCACCTAAGGTCAGACACAAACTCCTGCATGTGTTCTGTACAAATCACTGTCTGTTGTTAAGTCATTTATAAACAATGATGTCTTCCTTCAGGGGAAGACATGAGCCTGACGATGAGAAAAATGACAGACAGACAAACAGACAGATTGTTCAATTCATTTCATTCATTTTATAGACTCTCAGTAGCATGAGAGTCAAACCTGAGTCAAATTAACAGTTCTCAAAATGGAATAAAGCACTGGTGAAGACAACTAAACCAAGAAAACCCCTTCGTAACATCAACAGAGGTCAAGAATACTGTGGAGAAGGTAGAAGTAACATTATCAAACTCTACAATCAAGTGACACCTTCATGAATGTAAATACAGAAGGTTTTCAACAAGGTGCAAACCACTGGTAACACTAAAGACAGGAAGGCCAGATTAGATTTAGCAAGAAAACATCAAAAAAAAAAAAAAACCCTTGCCATGATTCTTCCCAAGATACTTTGGGCAGATTAAACCAAGATTAACTGTAGGGAAGAAAAAATATGACAGCTCAACAGCTCATGATCCAAAGTATTCCACATCATGTGTCAAACATGGTGGAGGCACTGTTATGGCCTGCGCACGTATGGCTGCCAACTGAACAGGCTCACTGGTTTATTGATGATGTGACTGATCACAGCATTAGGAAGATGAATTCTGATGTGTATATGACTTTACACTATACACAGAAATAAAATATTCTTTAATGTCCAAGTCAATCACCTGACCTCAACCAACTAGAGCAGCTTTTCAGAAGATGATGAAGATGAAACTAAAGGCAGAAAAACCCACAGACAAGCAGTAACTGAAGGTGACTAAGGCGAAGGCCTGACAAAGCATCTCTAGGGACAACACTCAAAAACTTGGTGATGTCCATGGGCTCCAGACTCCAGGCAAAATATTTTGATCCAAATATAAAAAAATATATATGGTTATATTTACAATTATGTCACTTTGCCAAAATACTACTGAGCCCACGAAAATGGAGGTACTCTGCTTAAAATGGCTGCGATTCCTAAATGGTAAAAGCCATATTTTTGTGAAACCTCTTAAAGTAAAGCTGCTAAAGTCTTCACTTTAATCACACTTTGATTGTTTTATATTATATCCATTATGGTGGTGTATAAAGGCAAAATCATAAAAACTTGTCACTGTCCAAATACGCCTGGACCTAACTGCATATCTATCCATCTGTCTATCTAGATCTATATATACACACAGAGAGAGAGACTGAGACCACTGTACAGTGAACAGACCTTCGGTAATTACCCATCTGATGCCTGGAGAGGCCACCACAGGTGCCACATCTCTTTACTTTCCTCTGACCTACTCTGAGCTCCGTTAGGCAGGGACAGCAGAGGGGAGTTCATTATGCAGTGTGAGGCTCACCAAGCCGCTGTAATGGAAGGACATGGGAAAGAGGGAATTTTAGAGTTTATAATCTTTTACTGACATTTTATTGCATGTATTTTATTCTGTCCTACGACATGGAGGAACTCCTGAACTGAACCTGAACTGGCTGAGGGAAGCCAAAGACAACCCTCTGTCCTCTACTCTAGACATCTTAACCTCCCAGACTGTCTCGTAACAGCACTTGTCAACCTGTCAATGAGTGTGTTGACAATGAATTTTGGAGCAAACACTCTATTTAAAATAGGTACTTTAGATGCTGACAGGACAGTTGCTCCCAGTGCAGCTCTCCTTCACTCTGACAGCCATTTTATGACCCCTCATCCCTGCTATCTTAGCCATCCACACACGAGAAGTGGAAAGCAAGTCACCATCCCTCTCTCTCTGACTGTTTAACAAGATTCTCTATCTCTGACACCTAGCTCTGTCACCCAGAACAAAGCCTCTTCTCAGACAGAAAAGCAAGCAGACAGACAGCTCCGCAGAGACCGGAGAGAGGACACCGAGCCGGTAGGTGGGGGAGAAGAGGCACCTGTGCCAGAGGGATTTATTTCCTGCCCTGACAGGTCACATTTTTCCAGGTGGGCAGATGGATCTTACAGCTCTTGAAGCACAGCTCCAGCAAGTACTGAAAAGACAGCTTGTTATTTTAATAGTCTGTGGCAGCTCATCTCTGGAGTGTACTTCAAGTTAACATGTCAGCTGGTGTGAGGATTACGCTGATGCATGTAGTGACCTATTCTTTTACAAAATCTGAAAAACTAGTTTTTCATCCAGATTAATGAGAATGTTCATGTTCCATGTATCATGATGATTTAACAACAGTCATACAGTAAGAGCGCATTCAAAATAAAACATGTCAAGACTTTTTTATAATGATACCAAAGTCATATGAGCCATTTAATTACATCAACACAGTGTAAACAGAATTAATAATCATCACTGGTTTTAACTTTAGACTCATGGTTTAATCCATGTCTACATCTGAGGGGCTTTTAGCTCATAGGAGCGTATGCCAGATGGGCATAGAATTAGTACACGATATGAACCAGAGGCCATTCCTTTCGAGCAAATATTTCTCCTTCATCAGTTGCTTGTTCTACCATATTTGTCCTTGCGTTTCAACTAAAGCAAAGTCTTAACTCAACTGTTGTGAAGTCTTTTATGAAAATAAGTCAATAAGTCAGTGCATTGATGCCAGTTTGTGGTGTAAGCAACTGGATCGCAGCCAGATAACAAGAAAGGAGCTAAACTGATGTTTTGGGAATACTAGACCAGTAAAAAAAGAGGTATTGTGCCTTCTGGAAACTCATAGTTGGCTTCACAAGAAACCTTGACAAAGATCTAAACGTCAGATCCTGAAGATGCATCACTTACTTTTTTAAAGGGCATTGTACCAACAGCTGAAAAATAAGGGGCTAAAATAAAGACCGGGGTGTGCTGGTGTTTAGTATGGAGTATGAATTCACATCCCAGATCTTTCAAACTCTATACTACCAGTTTGTGACTCAGGGTTTCAGTCATATATATATAGTATAGTATATATAGTCTATATAGTCTGTATAGTCTTCTAGTCCTTCATATGACATCATTCGTTTTTTCTTCCTCCAGAGCCACAGAAAACATTGTAGCGCTATTTTTGAGCACATTAAATGGCATCTTACAGGATGTGGGAGAGCTTAAGACATCATATTGGTCATGTTCATTTTTGTTGCCAATGGAAAAATAAAAGCAAGAATTTTAATGTTTAACTACATAATCTCTGTAGTCTTCTAGAAATTGAAATTTAAAATTTTCTTCCAGGTCTGGTTTCATACCTTATGGAGTGAGGACTGCCTCCAAGTCAAATTAGAGTATAAAGTTGAGTCTGATCTAAGCCATATGAACAAAGTGCAGAGCTTGTACCTGCAGGCAGCAGTTGCCTTTCTACCAATCACATTAATTATTGCATGTTGACAAATTTTTCTGAGAAATCACTGTAAACATGCTCTCAGACAATTCAACTTGCTACAGACTTCACTGTTTTTGAGAAGTGTGTGATAAAGTGCTGGAATAACATGGGTAAGCAAAAGCAGCCGTTCAGACAGGCTGCTCCATTATCATGCAGCGTTACTTGTGTGTGCAGCTTCACTTTGAGTATAATATACAACATGATTAGAATTTAAAAATCAATTAAACCAATTAAAATTTCAATTTTTCAAATAGACCTACAAAATCCCTAACTCCACAAACAGTTATTTGTTGTTCATTCATAACTTTCCCCGCACGAGTGCCGCAGATTCTCAGTATGTGTGTGAATGTCAGCAGTTGAGCTGATGGCCTGCCATGCCCATCTGCTGAAGATACTTCTAACAGTGTTGGCTTTTCACTTGGCCCAGAATCAATCCTCATCACCACAGGATGTTCACAGCTGGTGGTAATTTCTGTAAAGGCAATTTCACTATAAATAGATGACACATATTATAGTATAAAGACTTTGAAAGATACACAAAATCAAGAACTGAATTCCAAGGACATGAAGGGCAAGTATAAATAGAGTTATTAGAAAGACGCAGGGCTAAAGACTCCAGAGGAAGATATCATTATTTCTTCACACAAATACAGAATCCTTTTTACTGCATCTAAAACGTAGATGGATTACAACCAAATCCTGGTTATATTGAATTTTGGGGGAAGAGTGCTGCTGCAGTCTCCCGAGACTGTACTGAGTGACATTTTCCTAACAGAGCCATGGTGCCCTCTTCTGTTTATTAGTAAAACTGCATTGATGTGAAGTTAAAGGGAAGCTGGAAGTGCCATAATAGACAAACATAAATATTAAGCAATTAAAGGTGTCATGGTAAAACAACTTTATTCATTTATTTCCTCATTATCCTACTACAAGAAACTGGACTTACTAATGATGTCATAAATGCCATCTGTTCAATGGCAATAGTCTTGCGGATGACACTGTAGACCAAATATCAAATATGTCAAGTTTTAGCCAGATAAAATCTGTCATGGGAGGCGGAGTCGGAGTTGGCTCCTTGTGATGACCAACTACAATGCAAGTAGAGTAGCATTGCTAGGTTTTTTTTAAAGGTGGAATAACCACTGTCTAAATTTGGTCCCCAAATATCAGACCAGCCTAACTTTGTGTTCTTGCACCACTGGTTTATGACTAATGTTTTTTTTGTCAAAAACAACTGTACAGTGCTATAAAAAAGTTCAGGTCATCAAACAAATTTTAATATTACACAAAGATAACCCAAGTAAATACAAACTGCAGTTCTTAAATCATGATTTAATTTATAATAAAAATAAAGTTTGTGTGAGACCAGGTGTGAACAGAAGGTTATTCTCTGGGGTGTTTACAGCGAGTGGACGTTCACTTTCAGTCAATCTGCTCAGTACAACGCCAGAAAATATAGGAAATATGTATGATGCTTACTGTTGTTGTATCACTGTCCTTTTCTTTGTGAACCTAAGGTCATATACAAGTAACCATTTGCAGTTTAGTCTCAAATATAGACAGCAGAGCTTCATCCCAGTCAACATAAGCCTCCTATCCACAGTAAGGAGCCACAGAGCAGATAAGATCTGTCAGAAGACACAAGAAAAGCTGATGAATGTAAAGGTAGTACAGCGTCTTCTGTGTCAGCCATTGTTGCCAACATATACGTGGAAAAAGTAGAGGTACAGCAGAGCAGGTAGAGCAGTTAGAGGTAAAGCACTCAACTCCTTCCAGGGGTGACAACTGGCTGGTTCAGGTATGCTGATGACAACTGGGTGCAATTTACAGGAAACCCACCCTCACTGACCAGTACCGACTGTCTGTCCTTGACCACCCACTAAAACACAAACTCTGAGTTCACTGTGTGCCTTCATCTAAAGCCAGACCCAATTCACACCTCCCTAGGAAGGCCACAGTTAATGAACCACTGTAACAGGGGTAGGACTGGGCTGCCACAGGTGTGACTGTTAGATCCACTCACACCCTCCCCCAACAAAACTGGTCGCCCAACTAGCCTGTTCATGACAGCCTGGAGGAAAAATGTGCGGTCTCTTATCATGATAAAGCTACTAGTTAGCTAGTCACACATTTCGACCTAACAGCAAAAAAGTCTGTTTGCCATGAACCAACTTCCAGATAATATATCAAGTAATGCTTTCTACAGCAGCTCATTACATACACCATACACATGCTATGGAACTGTGTTGTCATGTTGTCTGCACTGAGCTGTCAGATTTATGTATCTTTATTTAATGGGCATGGTCCACTAAACATATTCCACTTTGGTGGAGAAAGAGAAAGCGACCACTTTAGCCCACATCTGCCTACATTAGTTAGCATAACACACAAAGTAACAAAAGGTTAAAAAAAAGTGTCCGAAAAAATATTTACAATTGTACCAACTAACTGGGTAAAAGATGAAAAAGGTTTAATCTCTTGTAAAACTAAAATAAAAAATATATATTTTAAATTTTACGTTTTTAAATAATAGTATATTTGTTTCAATTTCATTCAGTTTTATATAGCTCCATAACCTACAAAAGTCACCCCGAGACAGAGGACCTTACAGAATTTTACAATACAACTATGTGGAATTATATAGAAAGCCCAACAGGGCCCCCTTCAGCGAGCACTTCACACTGTTTGCACACTGAGGGTTTTGGACGCTTTCCATCAGCGTAAGTGTGCCTGAGAGTCTAAACTTAGGGCAAAACATTTCATCTATAAGCCAATCAGAAACAGCTACGAACTATCTGTCGTATTGGTGCATGTTCATCCAATCAGAATCGTCCTTAAATACAATGTGACCAATTATATTCCAGAATGTTCACAGGGCTATCGAGAGGAAGTCGGTGATGTGTGTTTTGTATACAAATGTTCTGACGGTAATAATTAGTCACATCAGTCTCCATAGTTATTTTACTCGAGGTTTTAAAGTTCGGAGCGACGTAAATTAGACAGAGAGCGAATAACACCTAGCTAGCAGATTTACGAGCTGTAAAAGTGGGTAACTGAGCCTTTTCAGTGGAGTCGCTAACCATGTTTTGCCACCTGTGAGCCGCCGTTTGGTTCTCCAAGCTGGTGTGCAAGCATATGGAGGACGTTATCACCAGAGTATGGAGGATTTAACCTGGGATCATCATGGCTGCTGTGACGGTGTGGCGCTACACCAGCGGCCGTGTCCTCGGGGGATGGGGCCCGCTGCTGTGTGTCTGTCTCGGCTCTCTGGTGGCCCTCCTGATGCCCCTGGTTGGGGTGGAGGACCAGTGCTGCGCCGGCCTGAAGGGTATAGCTCAGCTGCGCTGCCTGCTGTGGGGAAGGTCTCGGCAACCGACAGCTGTGCAGTCCACCAGCCTCACCGTCCCCTTCACTGCCCTTGATCTGCTGCCTCAGAGATCCAAGCCCAGCATAGGTACAAACTTAAAGAAGTTGACAAAATTTACAGAATTTACCAATACAATGTATTTGACTCTGTAAAGCCAGATGAACCTCGACGGTAATATTCACTGTTCCCATGAGATTATATATGAGAATAGTTATTTTCAGTTTGTGACTGTATGGTGAACAAGATATTAGAAATGTCCTCAGGATCATGGAAATGCTGCATTATTACCTCTGCAGTGTTTGGCGCTGACAGTGTCTGTGCTCTCTCTACAGAGATGAAGCTGGAGGCCAAAGCAGCACTACAACAGGCTCTGGAGATGAAGAAATTGGGGAAGAGAGAGAAGACTCACAAGCTATTGGTGCACGCGCTGAGTTTGAATCCAGATTTTGTAGATGCTCTGACAGAGCTGGGGACCATTCTGGAGGAAGACAGGGATGTCGTCCAAGCAGACCACCTCTACACCAAGGCCTTGGCCATCTCACCGTGCAATGAGCGAGCTCTGGTCAGCCGAGACCGAACTCTTCCCTTGGTGGAAGAGATTGACCAGCGTTACTTCAGCATCATTGACAGTAAAGTGCGCCAACTTATGTCCATTCCTAAAGGTAACTCTGCACTTCGCCGAGTGATGGAGGAAACCTACTATCACCACATCTATCACACAGTGGCCATCGAAGGCAACACTCTCACTCTGTCTGAGATTCGGCACATCATTGAGACACGCTATGCCGTTCCCGGAAAGAGCCTGCAGGAGCAAAACGAGGCCATTGGCGTGGATGCTGCCATGAAGTACATCAACACCACGCTGTTGTCCAGATCAGGAGCCATCACTGTCGGTGACATCCTGGAGATTCACCGGCGGGTACTCGGTTATGTAGACCCCGTAGAGGGAGGAAGATTACGCACCAGCCAAGTGTTCGTGGGTCACCACATTCCACCCCATCCTCGGGACCTCCAGAGACACATGGAGGAGCTGGTTCAGTGGCTCAACTCGGATGAAACTCTGCAGCTGCACCCTGTGGAGTATGCAGCTCTAGCCCACTACAAACTGGTGTATGTGCATCCTTTTGTAGATGGCAACGGACGCACATCACGCTTGCTCATGAATCTTGTTCTCATGCAAGCGCGATATCCACCGATCACAATTCGCAAAGAACAAAGGGCAGAATATTACGCAGCTCTTGACACGGCCAACGAGGGAGACGTAAGACCCTTCATTCGCTTCATAGCCAAATGTACAGAGATCACACTGGACACACTGTTGATATCTACAACAGAGCATGCTGTGGGGCTGCCAGGAGCCAGCCATGACCAGGCCTGTCCCGACTACAAACAGACCATCCCTATTCACAACTGAGCTGGAGACAGGAGAAGGGAAGCATGAGATCCCAGCATGCAGAGATAGGTTAACAGTCCTTATTAGCAGAATTCCCGAATCATCCCCTCGCTTCAGTTTGGGTTCTGTGCCTGTTGAATTCACGGACGCTAGTGCAGGAAATCTGATTGTGCTGTGTTGTGGTTTGTTTTCATGCAGATCTGCACAATGAAAAAACAAAAAAAACTTCCCGTTTTTAATCCTTTTCAGAAAACATTGAACATACAAATACTGATTTGAGTAAGCTACTAAGCTTTATGATGATGTAGTTTGATGCTTCAGTGATTTCCCCTGCAACAGTGTGTGGAAATTTAGTCGAATATCTTTGGGATAAGGTTTGTCATAACACTGCAAAGCACTTTAATGGTTTTGACTATTTATTTTGTTTTAAAATAAAAGTGGTCTGTTAACTTTGACTATGGGTTGTAAACTTTTAGAATGAACAAAACTGATACTGTGACTGATACTGTGTGTTTACATAACTTTATTAGAACAAGTTTGAGACCAGGGAAAAAAAAACATGACATGACCCTTTTTTCTTTTCTTTTTTTTTTGTTTTAACAGGACACAAAAACACAATGGCAAGATATGAAAAAAAGCATTAAAATAAATACTGTGACTGAACAAAAAGCCAGTTATTAGTTATCTGTACACCGAATTTAAAATGACTAGAGAAATTATACAAAACAGCAATGCACACATATCACCTTTTAATATTAGAACATAAAACTGAAATTGACTTCTAGAGACAAACATATTTAGATATTCTTTTTATAGATTAGGCCACTGTGGTGAGAGCAATACATATAGCTTGTATTCCATCTGTTTTGAAAACTCAGATTCATATTTATTACAAACTGACCTTTTTGAAATTAGCATACTGAACATTATTTACATAAAAGGATTAATGGTCAACTCCAAAATGAAAAAAAAACTGCATAGATTCGCTTCTCTTGTGTTGAAGGAACTGCAGACTTACATAATGTATTTGGCAGCAATAGCTTCTTTTCTCAGATTACTGCAGAGCTGTCTCTGAACTGTAGCTTACAGACAGTTCATTCAGAGTGATATTAACTCAGCTGAATATGAAGAAACCCAAAACTGCCAATTAATATCTAGATGATGTACTCAGATGTATCAACTTAAATTCAAATGCCTTAAGTTTACTATAATGTAAGAAAAGGAAAAACAAATAATTATGTGTGAGATGTTGAAAATAAAATATGCCTATTTAAACATGTATATAACCAAAGATCTTAATACCTTCAAAGTAATTTTGTCATTTAACTGATTGCTGCAGCTCCCTACTGTTGGGCAAAGTAGTTTTCATGAAAAGGTAAAGATCAAAACCACTAAAAGCACATTTTATAAACAAGGAACAAAGCACAGACACACTAGTCAGGAGGAGCAGAGCCACCAAAGCAGCCATGTGCATGCTTTAAATTGCAGAATGTGAAGGGAATATGGTCCATTTTCCTCTGAATCTCTTTCAGTCCCAGCACATAAATGAGAGTCGTATCTACAACTGAAGTCATGATGTGAAGTGATATGATGGTGGACATTTATACCGTAAAGACAGGTCGCAACAACTGTGATGAAGTCATAAAACAGCATACTTAGAGCAGCTGTGTAAATACTGTGACTTGATATAAAGTGTTGTGTGATTTGACCAGAGAACAGTTCTGTTCAATGACTGCGGCCATTATAAATCAAATTAACTAGACTCTAAAAAATACTTTTGTCTGTAGTTCTAATGACTGACAGGAAATGGTAACTAAAAGATGGTTATGTAAAAATGATTGATTTAGTATATATAGTCCAAAAAAACTCACTGCTTCCCTTGTTGGCTGTAGGTCAAAATAAGTTACACAACAAAGGTCTAGGGAGAATATATCTTTTCATCACTGTAGCACAACCAACATTATGTACACACACACACACACACGCACCAACTATATTACAGCACATCTGAACTGTCAAACATTTGCATATACCCTTTAAAACAACATTCACAAGTTTGGCTGCTATGAATATTTAAAAAAATACTCTCCCATGTGTTTCTGTCTGTTCCCTTTCACAATACACAACAGAAAAAGACACCTTGCAATGTGAGGCCTACAATGTTTAGGTACAGTATATTTACACACAAATATGATCATCTTTTATTTTTATAAAATAGCCTGCCAGCCACCTTCAAACACACCCAGCAAAAAACAACCTGTCACAATAGTTAAAAGTCTTGGGCGAAAGGGGTTTGTGATGGAGGGCAGGAGCTCGGCGATTAAGGCAATCTCGCAGAACGGAGGACGAGAACAAGACGGAGATTAAAGGGAAGTCAGGTTACCAATTACAGAAAAATCAACACTAATTTGTAAGGACACAAGATGGCTTTCAGTGTGAAGGCTGTCGTAATTCTCTCGCTTCTCTTCTCACTTATTGAGAAGCATCCTGGCAAAGTCTGAATTTGACAAAGGTTTCGTCTCTCCAGCTGCGCCCATGGATGCACTCGCCGTTGCTGGTACTCTCTCAGCTGCAGTCCCATTCTCCACTTTGTTTACAGGTACACTTTGTCGTTGTAGGGAACGCGGGATTAACGACAGCTGTGTACGGCCTCTTCCTCTCCTGGAAAAAGACAAAATCTTAGTTCCTGTACAGTTACATGTGAGAGAACAGGAAACTTTCAGAATATTTCAGGTGACGTGCATCAATAAACTTACGATCCATAGGCCTGGCGAGGCATCATGTCTGTCATGGGTCTGCTAGAACCGGGTTTATCCATCATGTTTCTGCGAGGAGGGTTACTTATAGCAACGGAAATTTTGTTGCCCTCTACTTCCATGCCATCCATTTTCAAAACAGCCTGAGATGCCTGGATTTCATCTGCAAACTCAACATAGGCTAAACCCTGCACAGAGACCAGAAAGAGTGAGTTAATACATACACATTTTACAGCACTCTCTGTACACTGACTCTGCTACTGCAGCATCTGCTGAGGCCAAAAGTGATAATCATTAGCTTAATAAAGAACACTATTTTTAGCCAAACATCTGGACACTGTCCTCCACATTATGCCTCACCTTGGGTTTTCCTGAGCGATACGTGACCAGACGAACCTCTTTGATGGTACCATGGCTTTTGCAGATTTCCCCCAGCTGCTCTTTAGTGCATGAGAATGGCAGCCCAGAAATGAAGATTTTGTGTTTCTCCATTGATGTGTTGTATTTAAACACCTACAAGGACATTCATGTGAAAATGCCATTGGTACTGTGCATTATAAGGGTTTTCAAAACTCTAACATCACATAAACTAATAATTCAAGTTTAAGGCAAGAGAAAAGAAATAATCTGTTAATCTTATAAAGCCATTTTTTAGGAAACTGATTAATCATTGAAACACTTTTAGACACTCTGGGTATAAAATGAAAACAATTCTATTCTATCTATCTGTGTTCATATTTTACCTTGAAGTCAGGATTTTTGTTTTTATCCACACAAGGTGACACAAACATGGGCCTGCCCTCCACCTCTCGTCTGTCCAACTTCAGGGCTTCAGGGACTGACACTGAGGATTCAAACTGTACATAGCAGTAGCCTTTGAAGTTCCCTTTGTTGCTGAAGATGGGGCGAATCTGTTTGATGGGACCACACGTCTCAAACAGCGTCCTAAGCTTTTCCTCTGGCTCCTCCAGGGTGTAAGCCAGGTTGCTGATGAACACACTGCAGTCATCGTTTCGAAGTTCTGGCTTGTCATTCTCCATCTGGGCTGCTGCTGCTCCCTGCTGGACTTTTTTAGTTCCAGGCTGAGCAGGCTTATACCCGGGAGGAGCATTTCTCCCAAAGAGTCCTGTCTCTGTCTCCATGTGCTCCTCTGTGTTTTGGTCACCATTTCCTCTGTGCCTTTTAGCGGCTTAGGAAAAAGCATAATGATTAATATCTCAGTTACTATTCATATTAACTTAGTTTTGATAAAAACTTAAATCTACCTATCTTACCCGAGTCCTCATTCCACTCATTCTGATCATCATCCTGCTCTGCTTTCCTCTTCTCCCCGGCTCGATTTCCTTTCTGGACCTTTTTCTGAACCTTCTTGTCTGCCTTGGCCTTCCGCCGCTGCTCAGATCTCTCCTCCTCTTGCCTAGCCAGGTTGGCTTCTTTCTCAGCTGCCTAACAGATGGGCAGACGCGGTAACATTAGCCAAAAGCAGCTAAATGATCCTTCTCCACAGTACAGTACTGATATGTGCTCCTACCTTTACTCGTTGCTCATTAATTCTGTTCAGCCGGGTCTCTGTCTTCTGCACTGCTATGTCCCAATCCTCTAGAGAACCTGTAGGTGAGGATGCAAAATATTCAGACACACTGTCAATGGTCTTTATTTTTATTAATGTTGATTTTTATAGTAGAACTCACCTTCCACCCTTTCAAAAGTGAGCAGGACTTCACACACATGCTCAGGGTAGTCTGAGGTGCACTGAACTGCTCTGTGGAGAGCTTTCCGACAATGAACAGGATCTCCATAAGATCTACAGATAAAATAAAAATATACACACTTTTTATCTAATGAAGGCATCAGCACTATACTTACAATAAACTCTCTTTTCCTAACGTGTCTATTGACAAACCTTTCAAGGTTATAGTACTCCAGCCACATGTTCGCATATTTGGCGTTCCCTTTAGTCATAATACTGTCCCAGAGTTCTCTGGCTTTTTGCATGTTCTTGCAGTGGAGCGCCTGGTAGGGATGAGAAAGAAAATGTGTGAGATGTGTGTGCCCCATATCTTAAGCCCCTCTCACACATGACTATACTCAGGTGAGCTGCATGTGTGAACGCTAACACTGGTGTCAACACACACAGGCTTTCTCCTGTGAGCCTGGGTGTGAACACAGCCGGTAATTCTCCAGGTATTCACAGCGCGAGTGTGGATATTTATTGTTAATAGCTCAGCACAACATAGTTAAATATAGGAGATATTTATCATACTTTCTGCTGCTCTATGAAGAACATGACAGACAGCAGTGTTCTCAGTTTGTGTGCTATGAAAAACCTGCATTAGTTCAGAAATTGGTCCTTTAATTCTTTTCCGTTTCTCAATACGTCTTTAATAGTGTTACATGAAGCTTTCACCCAGTTTAAACTTGTCATAATTCTTATATACCTACAACAACAAATATTTACTCATGAATCAAATGAGTCTCACCCGGACTGTTGTGTGCTGCATGTGTGAACGCAACACACAACGGTCCGGGTGAGACGTGTTCTCAGTTAAGTAAAATAGCCTGTTCAGTTTCAGTGAGGGAGGGTTCCTGGGTAAAGGGTGCAGGAGACACGACATGACACAAAAAGTACATTGGGGAAATTGGAAGTGAAGGCCTACTCCCTTAATGTGAATACTCTGGACAATTAGCTGCTGTATTTGCATAGACACAGACTTTGTACCAGCGAGCTGGCAGAATAAAGTTGCTTAAAGTCCAGGCCAACTGACTCGGGCATTTGCTTTCTCACATGCAGCCCACCAGGATTATGTCTATTAGGGTTCAGGGTTCCAGTGCATACGTGAAAGCACATATAGTGCAACGATGCTTACCTCTATCCTTGCCCAGATTTGCATTATGATACAAGAAGGATCTCCACTTTCACCAAACCCTGCAGAGCAACAACACAATCAATTACATGGAAAACATACCAAGAACACCACAAAAATAAACTTCAGTGTAATCCACTTACGTTCTTCAACATCTTGTTTCATGTAGTCTAGAGATCGTGAGAAGGCTGCTCGTAATTCCTCCAACTCTTTACTTGATTCTGCCAAAAACACAGACACAGCATTCAGACATGTAGAAACAGCGGGATATTATCCAAGTCGGGCACATTGTCACTTAATCCAGAAAGTACACATTTTGATTTATGTGAGTGGTGGTGCCTGGAGAATGTGCAGGAGGTGCTACACTGCAAAAATGTTTTGTTCACAGCACATCAAGAAATCACCAGAAGCGTGATACCATAGAGACGTCATCTACATGTCCACTTGCTCTGGATGAATTCCTTGACCAATGAGCTGCTGTATTCACATATGGGTTTACTTGGCATGACCAGTGCATGTCTAAAAATGGCTTTTGACACACAACTGCTCTCACCTTTGCTGAAATCAACACGTCTCCTCAGGTAGTCGAGGTATGCCTGCCAGATTTCCACATAATCCGTAGCTTGAATGAAACCTGCATTGAGCGCTTTTTCAAAAACATCTGTGTGCAGTAAAAAGAAAGAACATAAACATAATTATACCAAGTAACAGCCAACATGCCACCATAAGGATATTAGATATTTCCGCAACGTTATTAAAAACATAATCAAAATAATACTCCTCAACATTAATCGTCTTTTGCGTCTTTCATATTTCACTCTATATGAGTCAAGTTCAGCAGTGTTTGTCACAAACACTTAACCTAGCTAAGTGATCATCTCAACACCTTCATGCTGCACTCACTGTTACCTGAGACAGTCTGATGATCAGCCCCATGCCTCTCCAGAGCTAGCAGGTAGCTCTTCCACAGGCCCATAGTCCAGGGGCAGTTCCTGACAGCGCGTTCATGAGTGGACAGAACCAAGTCTTTGATCTTCAGCTGACGATCCTGCAGGGCCCAGAGAAGACAAATAACAAAATGAACAAGCTGAAAGACTTTATACTGAAGATGTAAATACTCGCTCTGAACAGCAACCACATTTTCCTCCTTTGTGCTAATATATGCTGATTATTCGTTGCAATTTCTAACATTTAAACATGTTTAAAAATCAAAAGCTGCTTTAGATGCCCTTAAAAAACCTGGTCACTGGAAATGTGCATATACATGCAGCATGTATACAGGCGTAACCTGTTTGTCCTTTACCTTGAGTTTACTTTGGAAGCATGGTTCACAGTTATTTACTGTACACTGTGATAGACAGACACCACTTTTTCACAATGCAATCTTAAACAAATTAAACAATTAAAAGTGACTTATTTACATGTCTATGGGTCACCGTGTGTTGGTTTCAGTTTTAGTCAGACTTTGGGTAGACTTGATTTAAAAATGAGGCAGCATTGCCATGACATGACATGTAAATGTCTTTCAGGAGGATCTGTTAGAGAAATTACTGTACTTGAATAAACATGAATTTACTGCAAAAAGGATGTTTAGTCCCTGCTGTTAGTCAATTGAGTTGGCAAGTTTTACCCAGGTAATGGTGTGTGAAATAAATCCGCACACTAAACAATCTGACTTAAAGCCCTTACAGCTAGCACTATACCAAACACTAATACTCACAAGATAGGTGGTGTATTTTGCCCACATGTCTGGTACCAGGCAGTTTTCGGCCAGAGCCCTCTCAAAGGTTATCTGGATCCGTGCTGGGTCGCCCTCAGTTAGCTCAAAGTCCATGTAAGCCTGATATTCTGCCAGCTTGGGAGGTTCTGCTACCAGCTGCACCAAGAAAACAGCAAGCAGTTGTTATGCATCACACAAACAGGACAACTTAACAAATGCTTGTTGCCAGCAAGACAAGCTAGAAGTCAGAATTGTCAATGCAATTCAGTTACCAGTGATTCTTCAAAAGATCTGCGCTTCTCCATCTGCTGCAAAGCCTTTTTGTACTGATGTGGGACTGTCTCAGACACCCCCTGTTCAGACCACTGCTCATATTCTGCAAAGGTGGCTTCCATGTCTACGAAGCCACAGAGGACAATTATATCAATTAACACACCTTTCCTTTGTTCATTATCAATTAATATACATCAACTATATAAAATATTTCCAAAAGTTTACAGTAATATTGAAAAACAAAGGTTAAGTTATTGTCAGTGATCAAATGTCTTTATAGCTTTGTGAAAATTTGCCACCTTCCTGATTTGTTTTTGCATATTTGTCACATTTAAATTATTCAGATCATCAAACTAATTTCAATAGTACACAAAAATAAACAGAGTAAATACAAAATGCAGTTTTTAAGTGTTTTATTTATTATGTGAAAAAATATGTCCAAACCTGCCTAGTCCTATGTGGAAAAAGTAATTCCCATCTAAACTAACTGGTTTCACCATTGGCGGCAACTACTGCAATCATGCGCTTACAATAAATGACAATGAGTCTTTCACATCACAGTGGAGGAAGTTTGGCCCACTCTTCTTGCAGAATTGTTTTAATTCAGCCACACTGAAGGGTCCACTCCAAAATTTAGTTTTTTAGTTAGTTTTTTTTTTTTTTTTTTTTTTTTTTCCTTTTCG
>OMLM01009520.1:0-10599 GCA_900302695.1 Helostoma temminkii
AAATAATATTCATATTTCACTTCTCAGTGTCCTGACATGTGCTTTATCTTCCAGTATTTATTTGAGTTCATTATTATTTAATGTACAGCTCAGACTTTAAAGTAAGTTTAGGTTAAGTTTTTAAGAATTAAGCTTATAATTCTGCCATGTCATGTTGTACTGACATTTTTTCAATTATTTTTGTGTCTGTCTATATTATTAAGTTTACACAGAACATGGTAACTTATGCATGATTCTTACACTGCAGTGGGAACAAATGAATCATATCAGCTGCTATATAAGATAATACAAAACAATCAGTCTGCCAAATAGACATTAAGTTTATTGTAACTGGTGTTTTTATGCCTTGGCACTGGCGATACTTCCATTCTCATGAACTCAGTATTTCACGAAAGCCTTGAATGAATTTCTTTAGAAGTGGTAAGTAACTGGGTTACTTGGTTACTAGAGGCTGAGAGGAGCAGCTGAATGAATAGGGCAAATAATTACATACAAAATGATGCCTCAGTTTTAAATCAAGTCCACCTAATGACCAACTAAAACTGAAACCAGCATAAAGTTTCTTGCAGACAAGAAACAAATAACTTTTCACCAGTTATTTCTTTATTTCTGTGAGTTTGTGCTGTGATATACAAGGCTGGTCTCTCTGCATTTTTCTGTGTAAACTAAACAAGTATACTCCAAGTAAATTGCCACTAGCACAGAGGTATACTTGTGAAATATACCTGACCATTCCTTAAGTATACTTTCAGTACACTTTTGTTGTAAGGGCTGTCACATTTTTGTGATTTTCTTAAGTCTGCACTGAATAGATCCTGTTAGTCACAGATCAAAGGTCAAGCTCACTATGATCACATATCTGTCCCATTTGTGTCAATGCTCTTCCTCAGCGTCTAGAAGCAAAATTACATTTTCTGAAGCTCATGACTGAACTGATTTCTACAGACTTGCATGAAAACCACAACTTGACTGGCCTTCAGCTTCACCAGATCATAACCTATGAACGCCTACACCTCATTCAGTGGCTTGTGATGGAATCAGTAGCTTTTAAGTTGGTATTTCCTTTCGGCAATGTGTTACCAACCTTTCATTCTGTGCCAGACTAGTTAAGATAAATTTATCATTACACTGGACACAACAGCAGCATTGTGTCCACTGAGTGTTTTAATGGTTTTTAATGGGTTTAAGAAGCACAGCTAATTGTCTGTTCTACTGAGATTAGCTCTTCAGTAATATTCAGAGCACTGACCAGAGTTTCAAGGTTAGTACAAAGTTACAAAGTAAACCTTAGTGTTACCGAAAGCAATGCTTTGTAAAGTGCCCTTTGTGTCCTTGTTCTGATTATGTCCAATTAGTCTTATTTTCTGTTTCTATTCTGCTGTTTATTTTCTTGTCATTGGTGAAGAACTTTGAGAAACTATTTTATTAATATTAGCATCATTTAAACTATTAATAATGGTGGTTGAAATATCAATGCTGCTGATAGGAAATGTATGATGAATTTATCTGGCTGATAACAACCACAGCTGTTTCTAATAATCAGAAATAAGGACTGACATTCATTCAATTTCTGCTTCTTTTTCATGAATGGGTCTAAAGACTGGTGGATTTAAACATCATGCAAACAGTCGATTACGATGGTTGACTAGTTATAGAACATGTTGTTTATGTAATGTTTTTGTGACTGGGGGCATTTGAAAGACACATGTTTGGCTTATCTGGGTCATGTGTTGTTTTAATTCACCCCAAACATTTCTTCACTTTAAATTTGAACATTGAGTTTATTTGAAAATTAGATTTAAGCTAGTTTGCATCTAATCTTTATCATGGTTGGCTTTGTTATTATACTGGTTAAAAGAAACTTTTAATATCGTATAATACCGTCATGAATGTTTTCAAACTACAAGAATGTCTCTAAGCAGTGCATGCTGGGTAGTCAGATGGTTTGGGTTCTTTAAATCTCAGCAGTTTTGTCAGAACAATTTTTTTAAATTCTGGTAATAAAAAACATAGGCGTCGTTGGGCCACTTTTATGGGGCACAACTGTCTTTTGTCTGTCAGTACCGTCATTAAACTTATAATCAATAGAATAAACTGAATAAAATGCAAGACAGTCAGTAACACAATCAACGCATGTGAAAGCGCCGCCATTTATACAAAACACCAGCCACAACAATACATGTCTGCACGCGCCTGTGGATCCTTAACGCTGCAGCGCGCGTGCACGCGCGCGGAGGTGCGCAGATTTCAGTCGCTCCATTAGCGGGAATAAAAACACCTACGAAACTGATGTACTCCCGTGACCCCTGCGGGGACTAAGCGGTATAGAAAATGAATGAATGAATGAAACTGATGTAAACTTTCACGGGTGATATTACTGCCTGAACCATCACTGACTCCTCTGGTAGATGAATATCAGAGAGTTATTTAAACTAACCAAGCAGAGGGAAGAAGAGAGGAGAGAGGAGTTCGAGGTAAGAGCTAATGAACAAACGAGCTAGCTAACAGACTGTAGATTAGCATCAAATCCCAGTCAATAGTTGTGAAAGGTCAGTGTGTTGAGATGACACACTTGGCACAGGTGCACAATGGGACAAGACAGCTTTACCATTTTGCTGTCTTACCAGCTGAGCGGGAAGAACTTTGTAAACTGAGTCTGAGTCAAGTGATTAACTGATTTGTCAAAATGAAAATCAGGCGCTAGTGTTTAGACTTGGTAAACAAGGCAGGTGCTTTTACACTTACGGGGAATACTGTATACTCTTCATTTGTAGTTGCTGAAGTCATAATTGGGCATGTTTACATTTCTCCGATCTTTCAGTTTCCATACAAATAATTTCTCTGTTTGTGTGTGTTTTATTTTCCTAAAAAATGTAAAAATACCTGGTTTCCCCAGACATCTTTTGTTCTAAAGCAGTAATTATTATTAAGTTTTGTACAAATGTAAGAAAGTCTCAGGATTTGTTGTTGGCATGTACAGCCTATGCCTTTTCATGTTAAAGGTTAAATTAAATAAATATTTTCATAAAGATTACTATGCTAAGCTTTCCAAGTACTTGTTGTAGTGTAGTGGGCCCAGTAAAGCTTTATGTCTAGCAACGCCCCGGATAAAAAGTCATGGTCCTGCACTGAATGAGCTTGGAAACATTTCCATACTGTGAGCATGCCAGAGAGCCGTCCACCAGACCAGCAGTGGAGTGGGGTCCATCACAACATGAAGAAGACACGACAATTGTCTTTAAACAAGCTCTGCTCATATCCACACAAGCTGAGTACATCAGCCAAAGAGAAACTGGCAAAATACTTTAAGGAGTGTGGTCCAAGCTAAACTTAATATAATTAAGTTTATTCAACTCAAAGACATGAGGCTGACGATTTCCTCATAATATAGCTATGTAGTATGACTGATTAAATAATAAAATACCATTCCGCATTTTTTAGTAATATTTTAGTGAAATTAAGTAGAAACTAATTTCATGTTTACAGCTTTAAAAACCATGTTTTTCTGAACAGTGAAGAAAACAACAGTGGATAGGGTGGATATTGAATTTTAACTAGCCACCTGAGGTCAGAAAAATTGAATCTGAGGCTATAAAAGCTTCTGAACTCGGCCATTAGAGACATAAAACAGTCTGCTTTCTCTCTGGCAGCAACTTTGCTGCTGCAGTGAGGGAAGGAAACGCTCTGCTGAGTTTTTGTAAAGAAGGCCATCCCTGCGTCTTAAACCATGAAGAAAGATAGCATCTCACAGCGGGCAAACTGAATCGCAAGCTGTGAGCTGGTAAGAACAACACACACTCCCATGTGGGCTTTCCAGCTCACCCCTCAGCCCCTGGTTTTGCTTTATCTGTGTCTGGGATGGAGTATTAGGTGAACACTCGAGCCACTTGAGTGGAGGACATATGGGATCTAGATGCTGCTGTCACTGTAGCAACCTTTGATACGTTGGCCTTTTAGGAAGCTGCATTTTCACATAAATCTGAATATTCAATGTCGACCAAAGCAGTCAAAAATATTCTATGGATTGGCTTGACACTATATGAGCGTTTTGCTGTGTCTGTAGAGCACTGCAGCAGTACAGAGCTATTTCATCAGAAGGCACAAAAAGAATACCCTGAGTGTCTAAATATAACTTCTGATAAAAAGAGGGGAAATCTTTCTTTTCTACATTTCACTGTGCCTCTGCTCTCTCTCACGCTTTGAAGATTTCTGCAAGCAAAGAATCACAGAATCTTTTCGGTGAATTATGCACATTATCGCTCGCCACTTCCTCGATGGAGATATGGTGCATCAAAGTGGCTGGCAGGTGATGGCAGAGAGGATTTATTCTGTCAGTGGACAATGTCAGAGCATGTCTCTTCCTCCTGCATTTACCAAACAGACTAAATTAAAACTGTGCCTTGATGTGTTATGATTATTACTCAAAGCCCCTTTACTAGTCAAGCATAGAGATTAGATTCAAAGTTGTCAGACATTACCAGCAGCCCATCACTCCTCACTGACTGTGTTGTAAACACAGCAAGCCACTAGAGGGCAATCACTGTGTGACAGAACCATCCAGCAGCTCCAGCATGTAGGAGTGAGAGATAATGACAGGCTTCATACTGGATGTGGTCTGCCTCTCTGTGAATAAATCCCAGTGTGCCACAGAAACCTGGTTTTAGTTAGTAACAGCAGCTCAAAATTGGTTATCGTAAGTGTCATTATAACAATATCCTACAGTTCATCTGGGACCATCTACCCTTTATTCAATTTCAGATTAAGATATCAGATATGTACACTATTTTCAGCAGTAGGTTAGAGCACCATGTCTATGCTGTTTTGCAAAGACTATAAAAAAAGTGATGGTCTCAACGGGCCTTCCATGATGTGTGGTTTATTTGATTAATAGATTACAATGGAAGCGACAACAACCCTGGGTCATGAGCACATTTTACAAAAAAGTCACGTCTTCTCCTACAACCCACACACAGATGAGTGTGTCATTTACCCAGGTTATCTGCACAGTACGTTTCACATGCAAAGGAAAGAAGATGTAGCTGCTGCATGTGAGCCATGATGGGAGGTGTAGCAGAGAACAGCAGCACATTGGGTGTGCTGCTGGTCCAAGGAAAAACTGATAATGTAATCGCAATTTTCTTGAATCAAGTCCAGCTGCATTTAATCTCATCAGTGTCATTAGTAGTTTCTACAATGCTACTGTCTAACAGCTAAATAAAAACTTTTCTCAAAGCTGTTGTAAAGCTAGACAAATGCTTAAGTGATTTCATTTATTGCATTTATTTTACAGGCTTTTCAAATGTATTATTCATTCATTCATCTTCTATACCGCTTAGTCCCCGCAGGGGTCATGGAGCCTATCCCAGCCAGCTTATGGGCGAGAGGCGGGGTACACCCTGGACAGGTCGCCAGTCTATCGCAGGGCCACATACAGACAAACAACCAGTCACACTCTCACTCACACCTACGGGCAATTTAGAGTCCCCAGTTACCTGACTGCATGTCTTTGGACTGTGGGAGGAAGCCGGAGAACCCACGCAAACACGGGGAGAACATGCAAACTCCACACAGAAAGACACTTGGTCAACCCCGGGAATCGAACCCAGGACCTTCTTGCTGTGAGGCAACAGTGCTAACCACCGCACCACTGTGCCGCCCTCAAATGTATTATTTACACATATTAATATTGTAAAAGCAGGTCAACTGACTGAAAATGTATATGTTAAAGCTGCTAAAAATCAACATTGTACACATTTTCTACTTAAATGACTGTTGTCTCTCAAATGTTCTAGTCTATTTTATGTTTCTGCCTGTTACATACAGGCCTTCAGATGTTATTCCAGTGCGACTGGTAGTCACACTTACTTAGTATTAACATATATAATATCCATTCATCAGTCTATGTTTCATATATATCAACGCAGTACATAAAATCTTCCAATATAGTGAAAAAATCAAACTCAGCTGTTTTTTAAACGCAACTTTTCCCATTCACTTAGTAAAGATTTACAAACAACAATATCTGATTACCAGTGCTACCAGTGTCCACTAAAGCTGCAAACGTCTGCCTGCTCTTTAATGTTCTTCAGTGGTAATACTATGGAGTATGCAACAGCATTCACACTAGCAATTTACCATAAAGGTCAGGTGTGAAGGGCACTGGCACTGAGAGGCAGGTATGAAAGAATGAAATGACACTATAAACATGTATTATGCTCTTTACTCCAATGAGACACCAATACACAAAAGCTTTCATCTCCTCAAACATGAAACAATGTCTGAATGATTTTGTAGACTTATGTTTGCTAATGAGTGAAAAGGAATTTTCTAACACTGATGGCAGCATAACAAGCATGAAACAGTGCAGCTATGGTGGTAATGACACTGATGAGATTAAACACACTTAAAGGATAGATTTTTGTAAATTTTAGGGAAAAAACCTGAACTGCCAAAAAAAGTTAAAGAAAATATTAATCTCAATCTGAACTGAGTTTAGTTCATGGATGCAACAATTACAATAACATTACATTACATTCATCCTAAATAAAATAAAGGAAATCCTGCTCTTCTGCGCCCCACAGTGGTAGAATATAATAATGACTTTTCCAATTAATGATAATCACATATAGTATGTGACACCTCAGCAGTTAGAGGAACCAGGAATCGAACCACTAACCCTGGTGTTGACAGAGGACTTCTCCCCCAATTAGGTTTACTATGCCTTTCATTGAAACCTTCTATTACACATTTCATGTTAAAATAAGTGATAAATCAACCGGCTCTTCTGACAGAACTTATGGTTATTATTTAATCAACAAATAACAATAGTTACAAAGCTAATTGTTAGATTATTTGATCAATTCAACAAATCAATGAATCGAAGAATAAGTGATAGATTTTTAAAAAAGTTAGGTGCAGCCCTAAGTAATAACAATAACACATGAAGACAGCATGCGATACTTTATTAATTTTACTGATTCATGTTTAACTGCTGTGACAGCTCAGCTGATCAGTTTTGCCCTGAGCCCCCTGAACACGTGAGTCCGCCCCTGCTGTTTAAAAAAAACAGCATCCGCCAACGTAAAAAAAACATTTTAACATGTCAATTTAATGAAAAACAAGTTTAACATCTTCAAGCATTAAGACTGATTTTATTTTAAACGCTTCTGTAAACTCAGATTTGTCAACCAGTATGTTTCTGTCTGGCAGCAGGTGCTGTTTTCATGCTGGTGGAGCGGAGCTGACACTACGCACCACACATCACTGCTGCTGAACTAAGTGTGCAGCCCTCTGTCTCTCTCTCTCTCTCTCTCTCTCTCTCTCTCTCTCTCTCCTTCAGAAACTCATCCTACCTGTTGAGTTCCAGCACTGTAGATGCAAAACAGCAACTCGCTCTGCGCCTGGATAGAAAAGGAACAGCGAAACCCAGACCTAGAATGACGCGCAGGCGGCGCGCTGCTGAACTTCAGCCCTGAAAGGGTTAAATGATTTTCCCATGCACAGAGCGGCTGCTTGGAGGTTAGTTAGGCTGGTGCGGTGCAGAGCTTGTGGACGCGGCGGCGGAGGAGGAGAGCAGCGCACCAAAACCTGCCAAGTTCACAGCTTAAGCTGCCACTACACGACAAAAGCAGCCATGTCGGAGCGAAGGAGGATCTGTGGATTTGACAGCGCTCGGTGTTACTACTACTGAGGGTGTGTGTGTGTGTGTGAAAGGGAGTGAGAGGGACTGAGAGGGAGAGAGAGGAGAGGTGCGTTTCTTGTGTGGATATCGCCTTCATGGACGGGAAACGGGGCTTTTACGAGATGGAGAACCCAACAGAGAACCCCAGCAAGGCGGCGGAGTATCTAAAGGAGCTGAATAAGATCATCGAAACCCAGCAGGGGCTACTGGAGAAGCAGAGGGTCCGGATAGAAGAGCTGGAGCTACAAGTAACGGATCTTTGCAAGGAAAACGCCTGTCTAAAAGATCAGCACCAGCGGCACCTGGCCACCTGCAGACTCCAGCAGGGCAACCACTCCACCCTGGGAGCCATCAAGGAGAACGTCTTGCAGGAAAAGTAAGTTGGCTGTCAGTGTGTGCCACATGGCGTGGCTGGACAGGGCGCTGTCAAAGTTTATATTCCTCCTTTGTGTCACCAGATTGTTTGGAGAGATCTCTCATCAAATGTCCGCTTCTCTGCCACTGTCCGCGTAATTTGTACATCATCAGGGTTTATTTGTGGCGCGCACACACACACAGTCTACGCACGCTTTACACGCGTATTGCGTAATGTGGATCCTGTTAGGCGCACTGTACAGTCGTATATGTAACATCAAGGGATTATGTTGTGGAGAGCACAAACTGTGTCAGACCACGGCAGCAAAAGTCCGGATCAGTGGGTGTGATTTAGTTTTTATTGTGACGAGAGGAAATTGTCAAAAACAAGCTGACGTTTCCTTGGTGCTGAGTCAGTCATTTATGAGATTCATGTTTTCTGAAGGCCACAGAACAATGATGTTGACTTAATTTTGACTTGAACTTATTTTCCTCGCCACCGTTGGGGGAAGGCTTTTAATCCAGTAGCTGGTTTGGAGAGCTGCCCTCCAGTGCTACTATCAGGAATGATTCAGAAATGTTCCATCATGTTAGCCAAAACATTTTGGGTTAATTGTTTAGAGGTATCTGTGCAGATTGTGGATATTTGTGTTGGAGCAATGCAGTTTGTGGTGTATTTAAGGGGCTTTATGAAGCTTCTGAGCCACATGGATTGTCCCCTGTGGTTTTGTGTCATTATTTATTCACATACAGATTGCTTTAAAGCTGCTTTATATTTTCTCAGGTCCCCACTTGCCAGTGCACGAACAGCACCTTGCTGATCGCTGATAAAATCTGTTTCTGAGCATTTGAAACATCAGAATCAGCCCATATGCATCTTAGAATGTGTCATTTTATTTACCAG
Organism: Helostoma temminkii; assembly: GCA_900302695.1. NCBI lineage: Eukaryota > Metazoa > Chordata > Actinopteri > Anabantiformes > Helostomatidae > Helostoma > Helostoma temminkii. Next base: position 8,940 of record OMLM01009520.1, read on the forward strand.
ACTTAACACAATCAGACATTTTCTGGTTCCAGCTTCTTTAATGATGAAACGTTTGCAACGTGAAGACTCCACCTTGTTCTCTGGGAAATACTGAGTAACGTTTTGCAATATGTGCTGACACTGTGTACTCAGCACTGTTGTCCGACTGCACTCAGCAACTTTATTTTCAAGTGTCTTTTTGAAAAATAAAATAAACATCATGACACGAATTACATAAAATATAAAGACACAAGTAAATGATAAAAATATCCTTTATTTGAACAATGACATCTTTTCCTGTCGCCATCTTTGTTTTTGTAGAGAAGAAATGGTCATCTGCGAGAAACAGACTAAAATGATACTTTTCTAAACTGGATCTACTCCTACCACCTAGGCGCTTCTATGAGGATTCGTGGAAATAAGTGCTGTTAAACACCTCTGGTGATTTAGAAATTATTTATATCTTAGCACCTTTTCTTCACCAATGAGAGGGACAAGCTGGGGAGATACAGTCAATAAAATGTCCCAGAATCTTAGGTGGCTTTTTCAAAAAGCTAATTTTGTCCAACCAGTAGGGATAGATGATTAGTTTATAAAGATATAAAACAGAAAACTCATTATGGTTAAGCTGAATTTGGTATAAAATCTCTGGAATATACCTTTAACTGTAAAGCACTCTATCGCATAAATGATATAAAGGTCTTGTCAGTCCAGTGTTATAGATATCAGATAGAAAAAAGCTACTGTCAGTGGTGCTGACCAATAAGTCATATTTTCATCGTCGCTCCATGCCCTACAACACTGTTGCGTATGCTGCAACCTATATGAACACACATCCTATACAGTAACAAAACTGCGGGTGTGCAGTGATTTCACTGGTGTAAACAGATTCTGTGCAGGACGCGTTCATTTACACAGTGCACTAAGATGGCACTCTGTAGAACCGTCTCAGAGGGCTCTGTGCCAGCACGGGTAGTGGCGCATGGAGTGGCGTTCATAAACAAAGATGAATTATGGCCTGGTTTGCTCTATCTGCCCCTTTCAAATTGCACTAGCGCCTTCTATTGGTCTTAGCCAGCAACACGTAACACAGTCACAGTATAACATTCACTGTTCGTGTCAAATAAACTACCAAAAACTAAATTGACATAGCACATAAAGAATGTATGTTTTATAGCCAGACTCCAGTGAGGTTATATATTCATTCATCACAACACTGTTCAGTGTTACCGCTAATTTTCCTTATGTATTTCCTTATGAAAACTTCATCTGCAGCAATCTGGGGCCTTTTATTTTGTGTCTAGTGCAACACTGTTAGCCTTTTTAACTTCATCATTATCATATTCGCTCACTCATCGCTTGTATAAGGCTATAAATAGTCATCAGTGGGGAGCAGGGGATGGGATTTGGTCTCTCAAGACTTTCTTTCCACAGTCCGGCCTTTTAGCACCTGAATGGAAGAGCACAGAAATAAAGTTCTCTTCACATGTGCTTAAAAATCAGACTAACGTTTTAGTTCCTAGTTCTTCCGGTGCACACATGGCTGAGAGGGAGTCTTGTCCCCTGTGCTCTGTCAACAGTTGGGCCACGTCAGCTGTTCTTTTTTGTGCTGACCACAGTCAGCATACAGTCCTGGCCTTGACTGGAGGGCCAATGAGGGAGCTGTGTTTCTACCAGGCCC
>OMLM01009521.1:0-15299 GCA_900302695.1 Helostoma temminkii
CCCCCGCCCTCCACAACAAACCCTCCACCGCTATTCAAATCAGCTCTCTGGGCAGTTTCGAGTTACATGCTACAGCATGACCTGTGTCTGAGAGAGAGCCGTTTGGAAGAAGATCCCCCATCATATTGCTACACACATACAGTATAAGTGTACAGTATATTTACAGCTAAAACAATCGGGCAGTTACATAATGGCAACAAGTGGACTAATTGATTGATCACCGATTAATCACAGCAGCCTCGGCTTGGCGATGCTCTGAGGCTGCTCTGGCACAGGAAGTCTTTACATGTGGAAGGCAAGATGGATTCATTCAAGACATCCAGAGCTAACACATCATCCTGTGTGGAAGGAAACTTCCAACAGGACAATTATCCTGGAAGTCACAGTCACCTGACATGAACCTTGTAGAAAACCTGTGGTGGGATCTGAAGAAGGCAGCTGCATCTGCAGCCCTGCTAACTACTGAATATATAACAAAGGGGCTGAATAATTTTGACGCTGCATTAGCTATTAAGTTGTAAAAGTAAATTAAGTTGCATTTTGTGTTACATTTGGAGAAACTGTAACATCAGATGAAATGGTTCTAGTTCGATTTGCTCATTGCAAACAAGTGAAAGTTTGTACATTTTGCCAAAAACACCTAATTTGCAATCGGGCTTAAAACTTTCTGAGTAACTGTATATGCAGATTGTTATCTGTGTGTGTACGTGCGCAGTGGAAACATTTTTCAGCCTTCTGACTCACATTGTAGATGCCTGTTGGTCAAACACACCTACAAACAGACTAATTACAAAGGCAAATACCAAACTCGATGCCAAGAAAAAAAATTATGCAGAAAAAGATAAGCATGTTCCTGTTAACATGCTCAACTGGCAAACTCTTTACAATAATGAGATGCTATTTGATATTGATCCGTGTACCATCTGTTCATTCAATATTTTAAAAGCTAATTGTAAGTATTAAGAATGTGGGGAAAGAGGCAACATCCTCATTAGCGGCTTTTGTTTACTGCAAATAGCTACTTCCTAAATTAATTAAACCCACATGAAAACTTCATGTTTACCTTGTGTACTGTGATACAAGTGTGTGCAACATGTATGTAGTTTGATCAAAACAAGTTATCCTTTGCTTGAGCTAACATTAAGTCAGTACTAAGCTAAGGTGACTCTCAGGTGAAGAAAAAAACTTTACATTTTATTTAAGATGCTAAATTGATTAATAAATAATAAACTGATAAATATATTCACCAATGAGCTACGTTTTGTCATGTTAATAACCCTGCGTTACTTAAAAACTGTTTCACAATGCTAGTATGATATACCATAACCTATTGCTCAACTGTCAGAACTGCATAGGATGTTATTTAAAGTTAGAAGATTTTGACGGGATTAGACAGACAACGTGTTTGAACAAAGCAGCAATCAGTGTAGTAAAAAACAAAACAATATAAGTATTAAAATAAAGATTATGTGGGGGAGGTCATCTTAAATATTATAGATACTGTAGGGTATGTTAGTGCCACATCTGCAGAGGATTAGTGTTTTGATATAAAGGATATCCTTTTTTAATTTATCCAACTATCCTGTATCACATATAGAACCACCAAAGAACCACTTAGGTGTAAATGCATTAAATTGTTAACTTATTACTTCATCAGAATTAAAAAATAAACAAAAGTCTAAAAAAAAACACAGTTGCATGTAAGAGAATTTAGTTTTTCCTGCTTCCTAACATGTCACAATCTTACATCCATCTTGCGATGCTCAGGTTCAGATAGCAACTGTTGTGGCAGATACCAGCATGTGCACAGATCCTAAGCTGATTTGTCTTGTTTGATGTAAATTTAGGAATTAAGATGGAAATCTAAATTGGGCAAGAATTACTTGCAACAGACCAAGACCAGCAAAGGTAACAGTGTGGCTGGCATTCCTCTCCCTGTCCCAACAAGCTGTGTGTGAGTGTGGGTGTCTCCCATCCACCCCAGGTCTCCTACATACCTCTGAATCTCTGCCTCTGTTAGCAGGCCCAAGCTTGTCAAACCCAAACCGCCTACAAGCTTCTCACACACACTCGTTCAGCAAGGCGTAGAAAAGATCAGTTCAAATTCAATTCCATCAACAAAAAAACTGCAGCAGACAAAGGTCAAATGACACAATTATGAGGCTTCGGCTCAGCATGCCCGTGGGAAATGTTGTGAGAGGGAAAGTTTGTCACGTTTTTTTGGGTTTCCATTTTTTTTATGAGCCAGTTTTTTTTTTTGCTCAATCTCCCAGGCAATGTCAAGGGGATTAGAAGATTATGTTGTGTGTCCCAGCAACACCTAGACATTAAAAAATCGTGTGTGTGTGTGTGTGTGTGTGTGGAACAGCCCAGCCCATCTGATGGTAGATGATGGTGGGCAGCTGAACAGCCTCAAGCAGACAGTTGGGTGGGGGCTTGTTTGCTCTCAGCTTGGTCACGTCTTGTTTATTAGCATTGCAGGATTTGTAATAACATTAATTTATCAATGTCTTTGGCTTCATGTGTTTTCACTCATTAATTCAACAAGAATCTGCTGTTGTCAACGTGTGAGCATTGACTTTTTAAAAGACGAAGTGGGGGAATCAAAGTCTTACCGATGTCCAGGACTCTCTGCTTGGCTGTGTGCTGCCGGGAGTGCCAGTACTTCCAATATTTAAGCTGCTCGTCCCGGTTCTTATCCTCGCTGAACACCACCATGATCACACTCTGAAAACAGTAACACAATCAGTAACACAACATTGACTTTCAACTCATGTTTGCATCCACCTGAAGTCCAATATTCACTGTCCCTTTACTTCTGTTTTCATGTGTACCAACTCCTGAGGGAATTTCTAGCTCTTTAGCTTGTTGCTCCACTACTGGATGTTCACCAGTCTAACTTCAGCGTGCAGAGGATGCAACCACCATAAAATAGAATCAGATAAACTTTTAGCAGCTGTGTTGTTTTTGTTGCACATTTAACCTTAGCTTGCAGTTCAGTGCAAATATGAAGTGACTTCACGATTAATAAAGCCTCCATTCGCTGTTTTATTGCTACAAACTAAATGGTACTTTTCAGAAAATACGTAATTCTCTGCTTGAATCTGCTCATGAATTAAACATTTTAGATTTCTGGAGAAACACTTTTAATTAGGTACATGAGGGACAACTCTCTGTAGAATACTTGCATACAGTATTTCAGTAAGTAATTTAAAATTTTTAGCACCTTCTTAGTCAAGAACTTGGACTTTTACTTGAATAATGAGTTAGTTTACACCTGCCATCTGTTTGTCCGTCTTCAGGGTGTGGGCAAAATAAAATTCACTAAAAGAACAGAGACTCAAATGACTCACTCACCCGGACTTTGCTGATGGGGTGACGGAGGCGTTTGTTGGCACTTAGCTCGTTGAGCGTAACGGCGTAAAACTGGCCTTTGTTCAAGTAGGTCATCGGTCCTTCGCCCTGCTTCTGACGGAGCGAACGTGTGGCGTCCAGCGTGTACTGGAAGCTGTCACTGTACACACAAAAGAATGATGTGTGATTAGAAATAACATGGCAGGATGGAGGCACAATAATGAAACCCTTTGCATTCCTTCCTGGATGGCTTTCAGCATTTTGGTTGATATATGTTCAGCTATGTGCCCGTGAAACCAAAATGCTGAAAGCCATCCAGGAAGGAATGCAAAGGGTTTCATTGGAATATCTAGACAATCTGAATAATTGTGCTGTAATAACAATGGCAGTTGAGTCCGTATATTTTCAGTGACTTACACTCCTTCCTCATGAAATAAGAAGTCATCAGCAGGCAGAGAGGAAGGCGTGTGGTACCTCTGCTGAGAATCCAGAAGAAAAAGAGCACACAGAAAGAGGAAATCATTTGAGGACAATGACAAATTAATTCAGCTGGAGAGGAACTGGTTAAACAATGCGGCACGTGAGAAAAACACGATCAGAACATGGAGATCTCAGGGCTAGAGGAAAACTCTACACGATTCTTGTTGAAGCAATCAACCTTTGGACTCTCAGCGAGTCTTTCTGTCTTTACATACCATTAAACAACCGCTCCACCCAGAATATACTGTTACAGCTCATGTGTCATTCAGTCTCGTAGTGCTGTAATTTCTCTTTTAGCATTCCCATAATCTGCCTCCCTTTCTTCTACTTCTTGTGCCTTCCTACATTTCCCAGAGTGTCTTTCAACAACCCACAGTGTTTCCCTGATAATTAATCAAGCTGTGATTTTTAGGTGCAGACAGAGAAGATAATAGTAATAAAACAACAATCGTGATCTCAATGAGACCACCTGTTGAAATAAGGGATTATAATTTGAAATATTAATAATAGCAAAACAACAGATTCATACAGTTGAATGCTAAACTGTCTCTCAAATTAAACATATGTGTGACTACTACAGATGCTGGAGTCCTTCCTCACCCCATCTCGCTCCTCTTCATACGGGCTGTCAGGTGGACTCTGCTGGTCCTCTTTCACATATGAGCTGTGACTGACGGTGGTCACCTCGTATGGACTCTGCTCATAGATCACCCTTCCTGTCTCTTCTCCTTCCACCCTGTAGTGAACCCCCGTCATAAAAACAGATGCGTACGCCTCGGCCTTCACCACGGCCACAGCGGGTGACCCTCCGTCTCCCGCCCCTGCTCCCGTGGAGCTGCCGGACTGCTCCCGTTTGTTCTCCTGGTGCTCCGTGTTCAGTGACAGGTTGACGGGGACCGATTTGAGGACCTGAACGTGGTTATCCACTGTCTCCACCTCGCTTTGGTTGTTGAGGTTGCTAGGCAACGTCGACCTGAACAAACACACAGATTAAGTAGGATCTGGTGATGTAATTCTGCACTTCACGAATTCATTTTAAATTAGCGAACTGGTAAACGTTTGCATATGAAATACTTCAATAAACTACTATTGTCTCATCAGCTCAGCTCATCAGTGAGTCATAGTTTCACTGGGTGACACAATGAACATGTACAATGTAGTTTATTTTGAGTCAGTCCCACGTACACTGTCCTAAACACTTACTAGTGCACACTGATCTGCAGCAGAAAACTGTCCCCAACAAGAGCACAAATATACTAAAATACAAACAAAAACTTTGTTAATTCTGCTTTTATTCATGAGATTTGTTGACAGTATGCAAAATATATTCTCGTGCTTAAGTGTAGTTTTTAAATTTTCACTGAAATCCACATCTGTGTTGCTGACGGTGAATGAAGATGAGAAAAGGTCAGCTACAGTTATAAAGAAACGTCCTGCTACATCTTTTCTGAAAAACTCAGTGCAGGGTTTCTCAGTTTCACTAATTGCAGATTAGTTTCCTTCTTTGCAGATAAAAAGTCTCTAATCCATCATCTGAGACATTATATGACATTTTTGCCATTTTTCCAGTCAAGTTGTAACTGGCCTAAGCTTCTGTCGTCCAGCATCTATGATTCAAGTGAAACAAAACTCACTCATCTGTGATGTTTGCCCACATGCATAGCTGAAGTACTTGTCTCGTATCACTATTATCTACAGTATAGTTCTTTATCAAGTTATGGAAATTGTGTTTAGTTCTTAGAAAAACTGAAAGCTTTCCATGCCAAACTGTTTTATATGTAATCCTATTAACTAAAGTGTGCAACATGTTCAAATACTAGTTACTGAACTGATGAAGGTCTACGAACAACTGCATGTTTAGCATTTTTCTCTGTCTTTCTGTCTGTACATGTGCAACCCTGAATGAGAGATTCACTGACCTTTTCTCCTGTTCCTCTGAAATTTCTGCACTTTTAGGAACAGGAAGGAGCCTCTTTTCTTTAGGTACCTGGGAGGAAAAAAACGAATTATGTTGGTTGTCATCAATTAAGGTTAAACAAGGACTATGTCTTCAGACTTTAACTGTTGTCTTCTGTTTATTTCAAATTAAAAGCACAGTGTACAGCATTTTTGGTGTTGGTGCAGTTAGAAATACAGGCACTATCTTCATCAGTGAAATTAAGGTTATATTTAATATCTTACATAACCAAAAATGATTAAAATATATTCAAGACCTTGTAGTAGTCGTAGAGCAGCCCCAGGGCGTTGGCGCTGTCCTCGTCCCCGTTGATGCTCATCATGGCCTTGGTAGCGGCTGTCAGCGGGTTCTCCAGATACGACCTCCATGCTTCGTCCTCGCTGGTGTAGGCTCGCCGCACTGTGGGGAAGGAGTTCTCATTGGGGACCACCACCACCAGGCGCTTACTGATAGAGAAACACACGCAAAAACACGTTGATTTAAAAGTGACTGAGTGTTGCTGTTTTAGCTTCAAATTATTTTCTCTTTTAAAATTTTCTCTTTTTTTTGCCAGCTATTAAAACCAGTAAAAATTCCTCAGTCAAAACTCTGAAATCTGTTGTTCTCGATGACGTGTTGTCAAAAAGTGACAAAAAAAGAGAAACACCGATAATAAATATTATCCTTAATCCCATTTCATGCCTTCTTGTGTGTTGTTACGATGCCTCTCTCTCTAGGCCGCCTAAGTCAAGATCAGAGACCAGTTAAACACACATTGTTGTCCCAACATCTCTGAAGTCAGCCAATGACTGAATGTGTCAACCTGCACTTGGAAAATGTTGCACAACGCACCATTAAGTATAATGTCACACCCTCCTGTAAAGTCCTGACTTATCTTATTTGTGTGTTTATTTATTTATGTTTAGGACAAGGTGTTTGAATCAAACTGACACGTATGAACGAGAAATGTTTGTATTTGTGTTTTTTTTTTATAGCAACCTCACATAATAGTTGTATTACTTATTATTACTCATTTGCATCACGACTTTGGTTTTTCTAACTGACATAAACTCTGGTCTGACAGATCTACCTGGCAAATTAAACACGTCCGTCCCACCCTCAATCTCTGATTTCATGCTGATGCAAACATTCACAGAAAAACAGATAATGGCAGAAAAGCGGCAGTAACAGACAACACCCACGTTAAAGTCACAGTTTATGACATAAATAGCACAGTTTTATGTTCTATTTGATATTATATGCTTTTTCTAGTTTTAGGAGGATGTGGTTAATGTCACTTGATACGATTTTCCCTTTCAGTAGCTACAAATCAGACACATTTTCTTACATTTATTTGGCAGAAAGTCATCTCACTTTCTCAGTATAGTTTATCAAATGACTTTCCTGAACTCACATAGAAAAATGACCTCAGGTAAAGAAACCACAGGTGGTTGTGTTTATGATCCGAACAGCTCTATTCTGGTGGATTTGTCTAAATGTTTCCACTGGCACCTGTTGTTCCTGCAGCACTGATGCAGGATGGATGAAACAGCAGCTGTGCAGAGTGACTGGCGTCCACATTCAGATACTCAGAGACATTTTGCTGTTCAATATTTAAATACACAAGGCTGAACTGCTACTAATCATTTTTTGAGGAAAAGTCATTAACACGTTACAAACCAGCATCTTGTTTTTTGCCTCTGAAAAAAAAATCCATTAAAATCAATAAAATTGGTAGAATTCTGAAAATATGACTTAAACAAATCAGATCCTGTATATTTGATGTCAGCGCAGACACACTCTGCTGCTTCTGATTTCTAATGAAAATTTAATTTACAAATATTCTCAAGAGCACAAAGCTTCCTAGAAAACCAAGTTAGTAATAATTGTCTTAGTTGCTATTAGTAAACTGTAGTCCAAAGGCAATAATTAGTTATTAATAGTCTATAAATAAAGGAGTGTTTGAAGTGTTACAAAACAATACACTACAGGCCGATAAGCTGCTCAAACTGCCCTTTCACAACCAAATGCACCGCAGGGCAAATATGAAAACTGTAATGCAATGCACAGTAGGGCTGAAACTATTCTGATATCAAATAATCAAAACGTTGAGAAAATCCAGGCCTTGCACTTTGAAGACTTTCTCATCAATCAAAAATGGCGAATACAGCTCAACGAAATCCGCGGCACCAAGTTTTGCTTGTCAACTTTTCCTCCAGGCCTGTAATAGTTTAATATCTGTCATTAATTCTCCAGAGGCAACATAACAAGTGAGCTGCGCTCTTTCCATCCCCACAACAAGCAAATTCCGATTTGAAGACTGTCTTTTTTTGAATAAAGACTCCAAAGGAAACATTTGAAAAAGTTTTTCCCTTCAACTTGAGCTGATCAAAGATCCTCTCAGCGGGCTCGATCACTTACTTGTCTGCCTCCTGTGACATATTTTGCTTCCTCTCCGGTTCTTCCTTGTGAAACTGGACTTTCAAGTCGGAGCAGGTAATAGAGAGAGTGAGTTGCCAGAAGTTGGGCTACAGGTAAGTCGACTTTTCTCGCCCCGCTTCTTTTCTCCCTGCCCCTCCGTGTCTCTCCTCCACTCCACCTGGCAGGTAAAGCCGCTTTTGTCTCCCCGCAGCCAATCACTCTGCGTGCCTTGTGTTCAGTGCGTACGTAAATTATGGCAAATGTCAACATATCCTGCTGTCACGCATTATAATATTTGTCTTGGCTTCCTTTAATGGCAGCCGGTCAACTTTGCCTGAAATTCTTTCACTATAAAAGAAATCTGAGGGTGAGGGAGAGTCTACCTCTGATTGGCTGCTGCGGAGGGGAGCTAGCCTCTGATTGGCTGTTGTGTCAGGCAGGTAGAGGCCCACCTCACCTGCAAGTAAACGAAAAGAAGGCATTGAAGGCGCCACAGTGACACACAGCACATGAAAACAGGCAACAATTCAAAATGCCGATAAGTTTAAAACGTCTCCGTTTTATTTATTTATTTTTTTTTCCGTTTTACTATACAAAGTTAAACCTTTATAATGTAAAAGTTCCTGGTTAAATGGCGGCATGGAGCGTGACGCATGACTGCACAGCCTCATAAATGGTCTCAGTGACCGTCCACTCGTGGGTTTCCTTACACAGAAGCTTTAATAATGACTTTTCTGTGTGTTTCAGGTAATCTCAGAGCAGACAGGAGTCGGGGAGGAGCCCTGTCATTAGCTGACACAATGGCATTGTCCTCTTAATGAAGCCATTGTATGTGGAGATCCAAGTGTTTGGGATTACTCCGCCAAAGTAAACAATGTGTGTGCGCGTTTGTGTCGCATTCACCGGTGGGGCAGTGCTGAGGTGGGGCACAATAATTGTGGCCATTGACTCTAAACGCATTTTTTTTTGGCCCTTTTTGTTATTTTAATTTGTGTTTTTGATAAGGTAAATACATGGATGAAAGCTAAACAACTAGGACCTCTGAGCAGCTCAGGTGTGATGTGTATTAGAGTGGACAGACATGAGCAATGTTCTTCTAAAATCTAATACAGTTTCTTTGTTAGTGGTGAAAGGTAAGTGTATTTATTCAAGAATCATACTAATGTAAATAATATATAATTATCTGATCGTGTCATGCTCAATTTACCAGTGAAACCAATGTATTTCTATGGTATCATAAAGCCTTGGTTCTGTCATTTTACTTTTTCGAATGCGGGATCTGTACTTATACTTTCAGCTTTACTTGTACTAGTACAAGTTCTCCTTAGTTTTAGTTACATGCAACCAATGCAGGAGGTTCCCCCCTGTGAATTTTAAACGTTTGGGCCATGCTTTCCAAACTACTTTGATGAAGATGTTTGCATGCTGTGATGCAGGCCTTTTGCTTATGAATGCCTCCAGGCGCTCTTGTATGGAAATCAGAAAAATTACGTTTCAGATTCCGTTTAACCGTCAGTGGTGTTGTGTGTTTATACGAGGAGCAAGCATGTGTTTGCGTGTCCTGCAGATCAGCACTACTATCCTCCCTTGTCTAATTTGTTTTACGGAGCACCTGGGCCTTTGCTGAGCTCTCTCTATGAATGTGTGTGTTTAAATGGAGCTGCTTTACTGCTGGATAAATACAGGTGGGGTCCTTTTCTTCTGACAAAGCACAAACAGTCACAGAGACAGACAAAAGAGAATCAAGAGATGAGTAAATACCAAATGTAATTTAAGGTTGGAGAGAAAAAGATGAATAGCTGATTTACAAGAATGAGAATGAATGAGCTTACCTGTGCCAAGAGAGTCTGTTTGAAACATTTAACATTTACAGCGAGACTATCACAGGACTACAGAAAGCAAACTGCAAAGACACAAAACACTACCACAAAGAGGCATAAAATAAGAGAGAGTCAAAACTGAGACACAGACACAGGAGATGCAAAATCGACCACAAAGACCCAAAACTACCACACACACAAACAAACCTTTTCTTTGCAGATACAAAGAAAAGCCTTTTTTCCACCAGCCAGCCTAATTGTATTTAGTAAATAGAAATACAGTTTTAATGCAAATTTCTGGACAGAGGTAGAATAAGAAGCGCTATGAAAGTGTTGGCGAGACCCAGAGTAACAGTTACAGTTACAGTACCAGTTACAGGTACAGGTACAGTATCAGTAACCACTCTAAGGTCCTCAGAAGCCCCAGGACAAAACCCAGTGCATAAGGTCTTTGTCCTCCCTCCCCTTGGGCCTCAGATTGCCTCACACTGCCTGGAGCACCTGGGTGTAGCCTCCCCAAGGCACTTGGGGGTTATGGCCCAAAACCACGAGTCTTTGGGAGCCTCAGATAACCTCAGACTTTCAGGGGCCCCTAGATATGGCCTGGGGGTCCTGTAATTTTTAAGCCTTTGGAAAGCATCGGAGTGTCCCCACAGCTTCAGAGAACTTCAGACTCATTAGGTTCATGGTCTGGCAGTGTTAGGCCTGGTGCACTGTTCCTTGGCAGTGCCCATGGCACAGGTGTCTTGCATGTGGGAAGGTACCTTCAACACATATTGGCATTTTAGAGAGAGATATTTCCGCAGGGTCAGTACCAGGCATCATTCTCCATGTACGGTAACAGTGTGGCTTCATAGATGCATCTATAGATGAGTGTGGCACTCGACTGGTCTGCCAGATCTGCCTCCTATTATATATATATATATGTATAATATATAGGAGCTGAAGTGTAATATCCAGAATAGGGAAAGTGTATGCATCAAACTCTAAATTTATTTGTATAAGTTGGTCAGAGAAATCATAGAAAATTTGTGCTCAGGTAAAAAAGTCCCAACTATTCTGGAAATACTTTTTCATTATAAACTGTGTTTTGTGTTTCTGTGTGGGCATATAGGAGGGTGTGTGCAGGACTCTGCTGTATTCCCATGAATCATTAACTCTACTCAAAAAACAAAGTCAAAAATCGTGTTTTGCTTGCCTTGATCAAAATAATTGCTGTGCATCATCTTTTCTCTTATCTGCACTTTTCCTACATGACTTCTCCTCACTGGAATGTCAGCCATGTGGCTGTTTGACAGATGAAACTGAGCGCTACCGTGCAAACTGCCACAAGCAGGTATGGGCAAGACTGCAATGTCAGGGGCTGACAGTCACAGAATACCTTCCTCTGTGTTTGTGTGTGTTTATGTCCCACTCTGTGAGAGAGGTGAAAGCCGTATCCTACATACCAGGAGTTCTTTAGCGAGGAGAAGCAGCTTGTCTGGACTTGGTGAGGATTAGTCTGCTCGCCTGAGTACTGAAACTCACAGATAAGACAAAAAATGAGAGGTGAGGGGAGATGCGTTTTCCTCCAGATGGACAACAGTGAGACGGACATGAGAAGAAATGTGAGAGATGACAGGAGAACAGTGGTAAACCCGTACCTGACTGACCTGTCAGCAACTGTTCAGCAACTCAACCACATCAAAACTTTTCCAACACAAATTAATGATTTTATTTGTTTGTTTTGTTTGTTTTCTTAGATTTTATTCAAACTTTTCACTTTCTTTCTTACCAAATGCTACTCGCCCTTCTCAAAGCCGCCGTGAAACAATTCAACAACATCTGTTTTCAGGAGCTTTCAACCGTAACTCGCAGCAATCGGCCTTGGATAGATGTCATGAAGATAACTCAGTAATCAGAAAATACGATTATGAACATACATAATAATTCATCTAGTAAAACATCTAGTAAATGGACCTTCAGGTAAACATTTAATGTCAAGCTACAAAGTTTTCACTTGATCACATTTAGTACAAGTATTAAAAAGTCAACACAAACTTTCAGACATCATATTTTTGTTTGTAGTGAGCCTACGCTGTCTGTAACATTGTTATTGTAGTAACAAAAACAACCTCAATTCTTATGATGATGACAAACGTTAACATTTAACCAAACAATAACTAAAATATAAACTGAAAAAATCATTTTCATGCATTTTTATCAGTTCTGAATTAAAAATATTTGTATATTTGATCATTTAGTTTTTTTTTACTCTTTAATTTACATTAGGTTTTTCAGACTCAGCCATCTGAAGTTTTCTTTCTCTTGTTTATCTTTGTATTTTACAGTCTTATTATTAGCTGTCCCTCCTGTGTAAATTGTACTAAGCTGTTTGAAGATGCCTTTTTTTAATAATCCAGTAAACTGCTGTGCATTTTGTAGGAAATAATACAACTTGACATAAACATATTTTGTGGTTTCGGCACTTGCACACAGTGAATCCGACTGAGACAACAATTCATGCGGCATTACAGTTTAACTTAAATGTGCAAAAAAAAAAAAAAAAAATCCTCAAATCACACTGAGCCTCACCAACAGCAGCGTTGGTGAGGTTAGAGAGTGCTGTCAGCACCTTCACAATCAGCCTCTGTTTGACCGACTTACTTCTGGCTCGACCTCGGACCTCAGGTCTCCCGCATTTCCACTGTGTGTGTGTGTTGAAGTGAGAAATTAACTTTTCGCCCCTGAAGGCATAGTTTGAACCTTGATGTAATTTCTCAGAGCACCTCAGGGTCAGTTTTAATGAGCCAATGAGTAAATGCATTTTCATTGCATAGAAAACTACACTGACTCTGCACCATTAAGTTTGGTTTTAACTGTTTCTCTCTCAGACAGAGCTCAGCTGCTGAGATTTCTGTGATACTGCTGATTTCATTTTCACTGTGCTGTTACAAGCTCCACCAAATTCTGTGTCTGTGCGTACTACAGGTGTCAATAAAGTGACGTGATACGCTATCTCCGAAGGAGGCAGTGAAAGTTACTACCAGCATGTGGATGTGTTGTGACTGTGTCATAGTTTGTGTACAGCCCGACTGGTCTGGCAACATTGTGGCTTGTCGCGGTGCAGCGGCAGCAGCAGTAGCAGTCAACTGTGGCAAAACCTGTTGGTTTGGAAAAGGAACAAGGGGAAAGCGTGAGGAGGGGCAGCCGGGAGAGGAAGTGTTTAATGGGGAAGATGAAATCCAACTTCCTCTTCCTTCAACAGTTCCAAAGAAAGAAGGAGGTCTGTCTCTCTGTGTGTTGCCAGACACATCTGGGAGCTAAGCAAAGTAGAACTGTCTCTCCTCTGAAATTCCTCTTTAAAAAGCTCAACATCGTGACAAATCAGTGACCTCAGATGCAGCATGCAGTGAGAAACAAAAACCAGAAACTGCAGTGCCACAGATAAAAGATTATTAGGTACAAAAAAAAAAAAATCATAAACGGCCTGACTGAGCCGAAAGCCTTGTGGCGGGAGGAAAGGACACAAATGTGAAAATATCTCAGGCTGTCTGTGGCAAACCCCTTCTTATTCATAAGCACAATAGACAGCCAGATAATATGCTCCTCTACTATTGAATAGCTGACACCTGGAAGATTTGCTTTCACACAGGCCCTAAGGCTGGACAACCCCACCCCAAACGTTAGCTAGCAAGTCCCTACACAACAACCTCCAGGGTGGGGGAACTTGAGCAATGAGAGGCTTTTGTCATTTTTTTTCACCTTTTTCTCTTTTACTTTTTACCCCTTCTGAAACCATAATCACATCCTTCTCTCTTGAGAGATATTTCCCCCTTTGACAAAAGGCTGAAAAGGTTGTCTCTCTTTTCTTATGATGAGAAAAAAAGGCAGGAAGGTGGAGAAGGGGGCACAATGGCTGGCTGGAGACCTTTCTCACAATGATAAGATTTCTCTCAAGAAAGTCATGACACCTAACAGCTGGCGAGATTTCAAACAGTAATGAGTGCAAGTAAGTACAGATAGACATTCATAGCCACACACACATAATAATAATAAAGACAAATAAGTGAACACAACTTGACAAATAAAAACTATGATTTTCTCTACAGACTGGTTGACGTGTTAACCTCATTTTGTTTGTGAGCTTGTATTTCCATCGTGTGATAACTGGAGTTGCTGTTCGTTTACATATTAGCAGAATTTATTTAAATACTGAGCGGAGGTGAACAGCTCCACTGTTCCCGCCAGCCAGTGGAACCGCAGTTGCTGATAAAACAGATAAATATTCAGTGCAGTCCATTGAACCGTGTTCTGGTCTTTACACGTCATTCTGCTGCAGCACAGCTCTGATTAAACAGATGTTACTAAATCCTTGGCGGTGGAAACCTCACAGACATCAGCACTGTGAGTATATCCATCTGGGTGCTGTGTCCGTGTTGTCTGAGGTGTCTTGCTGATCTCATGGTCACAGTGTAGGCCAGGTCCAGACCAGGTGTGATAATAGTTTACTAGTATATTCTAGTGAAAGAGCAACACCACACTACACAACAACTACATGACTTAACCTTGATGTCTGGTCTCCGACAGTACAGGCCCACACTGAAACATACATGAGGCCCCCACACAGTACCTGCCCCCTAGTGTTTCACTAAAGGAATCTCACAACTGATGATGGTACGTGGTACTACGTAAACTGGATAAATAATAAATACAAATACTAAAACAAATTAAGCTGAAGAGCAGAATTTATTATGAATACTATACAATGTGAAAAGCCCAGCTGACAGCAAACAAAAGACAGACTGTAACAGCTAAAATCCCACTGTTAGTAGAGTTGTTCTGCAGGTTTGCAGTTTTAAAAAGTTATAAAGTGAAGAGAAATAGACTAAACAAGTACTATATATTGTGTCAAGTCTATACATAGACCTGAATCCCTGCATGTTCACAGTAAGAATGAAAAATAATATACAATGTAGACCTGACAAGGCTGATGAAAAAACATGGGAAAAAGTCACTAATCTCCCAATTCCAAGTACCTTCCTGTGGATGTGTACTAACTAAATGCTGCCACTTGGAGGCAATATTGCAAATATCATGTATCTGCAGCTGCAGCTCGAGTCAGTCAATCCTACTGACTCCATCAGTCATCTTGTACTCAGTGTTGGAAAGTAACTACAGTAACTACTTTTAGTTAACTACCGTACTTGTGTACAATTATGAGGTATTTCTACTTTACTTGAGTATTTCCATTTTCCACAGTCACACTTTATAGGCACATAACATAGGACCATGGCACCTGCAGATTC
>OMLM01009521.1:15319-31094 GCA_900302695.1 Helostoma temminkii
TGCAGATTCAGTCTAATAATACAAAATACACTATAATAATAAAACTTTATTAATGCCTCCTTGTCAAATTGCTTCTTGGGTAAAGTAATTCAAATATAGACTAATTGCTAGACTCAGAACATTTGATCATTACACCAGCTTACACAGTAGTTACAAAAAGCTCCAGCTTTACCATGTGCGACACTTAAGTGATGAACACTGTGAATATTTTCTTACAAATGAAGTTTAACTTCAACAGAAATATTTCTGTTATAGTTTTACTTAAGGAAATGACCTGAATACATTTCCCAGCACTGCTTGTTCCTGGCTTAAATATTTCCAGTTTATATTACTTTATACTTCTCCACAGCTCAGAGGGAAACATATTTTCATCTCTCTACCTTTACTTGACAGCTGTTGTTACATTGCAGATCTAAATTCTTAACACATATATATATAAATAATAAATTGTGACGTATTATTATGGATTTTGGCAGTATGTACAGCAGTTAACATTAGTTTTGCTTTACCACTTTCACCATGAGCTTAATATTTATGACTTTAGCACCATGATTTGGTACATTAAGTATATTCTGATGGTAATACTTTTGTACTTTTACATTACATTCTGAAAGCAGTATTAGTACTTATTAAGGATACTTATTATTTAACAACTTGTCAAATAATTGATTGTTTTTTCACATTTTGCTATACTTTTCCTGACATGTAGCTTTATTAACTTTAAGATTGTTACCCCAAATATTTATAAACGAAAGGCTAGTTCTCGAGTTAGCCCATAAAACTGGATCACCAATGCTGCGTTCACTGGATGACAGTGAACGCAGCATCAGCCCTCAGCTGTGTGTGAACCGAGCAGCTGTCAAACTCGTGTGTCAGCACCCAGCAAACAGCACGTACTCTGACGTTCAACAGGTAAGCGTGGTTGTCTTTTTAAAACACTTTATATATTAATAATCGCCGATACAGTTCTCAGTGACATTTCCTACATGTAGAAGAAGATATTCACCGTTAGCCGGCTAGCTAACCACACAGTGTGAGGTAGCTGAGCTAGCATGTAGGTAAACCACGGTGCAGCTGACTGACACCTGCAGCTCAGCAGTTTGATTAGTGCAGGGAAAATACACTGCTGTCACACTAAAAACCTTCAGGGGATGTCCTTCGAGCTAACTTAAAGTTGTAGTGTAACGTGAAGCGAATAGCTGGATAATTAATGAAACCTGTGAAGAAAACAGCTAGTGTGGCTGGTTAATTCTCCTGTTATTCTGTCTGTGCTCTCATAGCTTAGGAAAACTGAAACACACTGTGCCTCAGACAGCCATGATCCAGTGGAAGTGGGTTTTAAATGGCCTAGTTAACATGTGGTGGTGTCAGAAGTTAACACTGAGTACTTGTAAGAAGGCTTACAAGTATTTTCTTAAAGTAACAAACACCAGGTAACACTGCAAACTAGCTGACAACCAGCTGACTATTTATAGAAGGTGTAAGCAAGGCTGAATTACCAAGAGGGCAAAGTGGGCAATTGCCTCAAGTCCTTAGACCTGTAGGAGTTGAAAGCCTCAGGCTGAGTGGAGCGTGTTGAAGTGATCAATTGGACATTTTGGGGGAAATATATAACATAAACTAAAACGATGTGGACCTTACAGTGTGTGCTGCATTGTTATCTAATCTTGAGTCGCAGTTATGTAAGAGGGCTCTGTGTTATTGGTTAATGTGGCCACACTGGTAGCACACCTGCCTTCTTAAGGGATCTCACTGTGTTCGTGGATCGATCGAAACAGAAGTCCCGTCCACATGCTGAAAGCTTTATCATCATCCCCATGAAGTTTTATCAAGATTTTATCCCCACAGAATATGTGCTTAACTGGAGGAACTGGTTTCTAAGTAGCAAGTCGTATTTAATGCAAGGTAGAACTTGTTCCTCTCAAACATTTCAATTGCTAATAAACCTGTTAAGTTGGAAAACGCCCATGTTCAGCAAGCTAAGCATCTCTAGTGTGATGTTGTTTGCCTTGTCCTGAATGTCTTTCATGATTTGTTTGACACATGCCATTGTGCAAGTTAGTTTTATAGTGTGCCAGCTGACTGAGCTTTGGCTGAAACACAGTCAAATGTTTTTTGCTGCAGAAGGGTAGCTCTGTTTTTCCTGTCTTCATTTTACAGTATTTAATTTTATTAATTATTTAACTCCTCATAAGAAATAGTTTAATTTGGTATGATGGTAACCATGGTTTTATGTAATAAATCTGTCTGTTTTCACTAACTGACATGTTGAAGGTAGGTATATGTCAACAGTGATAAAAAGTTAAGACGGTCACATCTGCTGTTAACAGTAAATATGAAGCAATTTGTGTTTGTTTCCTCCTCCCTAGGTTTTTCCATCATGGCACGTGGACATCAGAAACTTCAGTCGCAGCAGAAAAATGCCAAGAAACAGGCCGAGTTAAAGAAGTCCAAGGGTCATGATCAGAAGACGGCAGCTAAGGCAGCTCTAGTGTTCACCTGCTCTGTGTGCAGAGTGAGTATGAAGCTCTGACAAGCCTGAGGCCAAAACCTCTTTAGTGGTTAATGCTGTTGCCGTTTTTAGATTTGTATAAAGTTCTTTGCTCGTTGAGAAGTGATCGACCAAATTATTTTCAGTGAAATACAAGACCGTTCCTTAAATATATCGTACTGTGTGTTGGACTTTTCATCCTGCAGTCCCAGATGCCTGACCCAAAAACCTTCAAGCAGCACTTCGAGAGCAAGCACCCGAAATCCCCTCTGCCTCCTGAGTTAGACGGAGTAGAGGCATAAATGATCACACTGGATACCAAACTCAGTCCTTCCACCAACTCTGCACTTGCCTCAGTCTGACGGCACCGGATGGTTTGACAACAACATGATCCCTGCTTTCAGCCCAGGTTGCCTTTGTCACAGTTCTTCCTCCCATCCAGTCCTCTGTTGTGGTGTTTAAACACACGAGAGGCTAAACCCAAACACTGTGTCTGAAGACATTAATGATTTACGACCTGTCCAAGTGGTGAATTAATGTTTGTCACTTAATTCAGAAAGTTTCTCAGCCAGCTCTCTATCTGAAGCTTCAGTGGATTGATTGTCTGATCAAACCTTCACAGCCAGCAGTTTCATTTGGCATTGAATGTAAAAATGGCAGCAGTGCTTATTTTCTGTAATATCAGTTCCTCACAGTGCTGCCTGTCATTTGAATCTTTCATCTTGTTAATGATCATTTTCATTAATTTTAAAGCTGCTACATCAATCACGGGTTAATAACATTTCTAGGCGGGGCCTGTCAACATTTGTATGCTTGGGAAATGAATGTATGCTCCAATAATTGTATTATAGCAATTTATTAAATTTTACTTTGTTGTATATCTGCTTTTTGTCTTGTGTTTTGTCATGGTAGATTCTCTACAGATGTGTTGATCCTGACACATAAATATTTTACATCCAAACTGACTGCGCTCCTCTGTCATGCTCACGTAGTCATGCAAATTCTCAAAGGACGTAAGCTGTCACTTGTAAATGTACAATAATTAATGAATAGCAGTGCATATTTGTACACATGGTATTGCATTATTCCACTCAGGAGCCATAAAAGGCTGTGTGGGAGACAGGAAGACTGACAGGAAGACACAGTAATTGACTGCTGACTTGGACATAATCCCAGGAGGCTGTGTTAATAATCTGTGACATTTTTATATGAATAAATTAACTTTTGCATTCAGTTACTGTGACACCAAATTGATCACACCATTAAAACAACATTTGCTGCAAATAGAGATTCAAACACCTGGTCATAAAATATTATCTTCCAGGAAATTATACATTACCCTTAGCAGATGTTTCACATGTTTCCTTTTTTTAAAAAAAAAGTTCCTGGTTGTCGAATTAATAAGAAAATGGCAGTCAACATGGCCTCATCAGGCCAGTCTTGCTATTAAAGACAAAGTATAAGAACAAAAATCATAACCTGTAGCAAACTGGAAAGCTTAAAAAACATTGAAAATGTGACTTCCAGCAAACTAAATATGCCAGTGCCACGTCTGGAACGTACACAGTATATAAGTTATAGTGTCGATTGGTGATACCAACACTTTTGGCATTTCCCACAGCTATTGGCAGCAGGAAGTGACTCAAAATGCAGAGCTGTGTGTCTAACAAAGCAATGAATCCTGTCTGAACAAGTTGACCAGCAAAAGAAGTCTTTGAAAAGGCATGTATTTCCTGAGAAACATTTTCTCCAGCTGTGACAAATACACCAATTTAGCTCATACTGGACTGGAAGGACATCCTGTGTTGCTACACAGACAAAAAAAACCCACTTATCCACTTAATACTCAAAGACCAAAGAATCTTCGTTGTCTCAATCGAGTATTTTTTTTGGCAAAATAACACTCGGTTTTCCTCATTAAAAGAGATGAAAGTCAGTGCCGTGCTGCCTGTTTTTAATGGTTTAAGATGCTCGTCTGAATGAGTCACATCCCACATTGTTCTTCCGTCTCCTCACACATAATCCACCTCCTTCCTTTCCATCTGTAAACGTCTGAATGAAAAAACACAACACATGTTCATTCATACAAACAAACACCAACACATCTGCTAGATCTCCTTTGTGTGTTATGGTCTGTTTGAATCCAGGCGCAGTGACTGACATGAAAAAGAGGAGCACTTGCACCAAATGAAATTACTTGTCTTAATTAGGTGAGGGAATTAATTAGATGCCCCCTGAGTTTAGATAATCTATTTCCAGGCACATTTGTCAGTTTGAAGAGATGAATACATACCAGAGACTGTTCTTGATGTCCTGGCAATAATGAAACACAAGGTGGTTTAAGTTTTCTTGCATTAAAACATTCAGAAACATTTCATAATTCAGAAATACGAACACTTGAATAGTTTTGGTTCTTGGTCCAAATCTACAATAGCTTCAGTAAAGAAGTCCAAATTTAAGCCATTTTAAAAGTAGATAAATAGAGATTCCTTCTTTACCATTTGGTGAATCACGTGTCAGTTAATTTTATTTCTCTGTAATAAATGTGTCAGATATAAACTGTGGAAAGCTAATTTTCTATACAGTAATGTGAAACACTGTTGATCTAGTCAGTCCTGTCCTACTTGCCACTAATTGGAAACTCCTCTGACATCTCTTTTTTTTTTCAACCCATTTATTGAAATGGTGCTAATGGTGCTGTACACCTACACTCACACCCAACCTCATACTGAAACCTTTTTGGGGTTTTTTGCAAGACAGGTGAAGGGGTATGATAGTGATGTGATACCAGAGGGTCTATCTCTAAACTAGAGGAACCAGACAAACAGGCACGGTGGCTGCGTACCCTAGCTTTAAATAGACATAGGTAGATTTACTGTAACGTCTGGTTAAACAGTGGAGTATTGCTGCCTTCAGGAGTAAGGTTAGGATATAAAGACACGTTAAAGGTAAGACCGTGATTAAAATATGTAGCTTAATCTGCCCAGTGGCTGTAGACTATATTTAGACACAGACTCACTGCAGGGCTTAATGATAGGTGAAAATATTATTTAATACTATATGAATGCTCATTAAACTGTGTGCAAAGGTAAGGTGACATGATATGACAGAAAGTAGCTTTCCTTAATTGACAAACCCAATTATTGTTATGACTAATTCAAATGTTAACTTAAATTATGTTTTCACAGTGTATATAGACTACTGTGCGTACGTGCGTGTGCAGCTCCCATTTGTTCATGTCAATTTATGAACACATTTTTGTTCATGAATTGACATTTTTAATTTCTTTGCTGTCTCTCTTGTGATGATGATGGGGAAATTGAAGTGAAAAATTTGATAAGCCTCTTGCGTTAGGACCTCCAGGTTACAGACTGCTCTCCTGACTTTAATTTCATTTTTCCACTGAGAACTAGAATATAAAGATTCCTCCTAAAGCGTTTAAACAGATACATTGCTCTGTCTCCCACCGCAGGAGACGTCGGCACAATTTGAACGCTTTCTCCTCATAGCAACGTTGGCATTCACGAACTACATCTCCCATGAGCGCTTGGGGCCGCTGGGAGCGTTACAAATGCTCGTGGTGCGAGACCCTACACGTTCTGTACTTTATTTAAAAGCAGTAATAAGGATGGGTCACACGTAGATACACTTCTGAAAACACAAAAAACGATCTTTGTATTAGTCCAATGATAGAGTTTACGTTTCTCTAAAAAAACAATTTGCCCGTAAATGTGGTTGCCCTAGCAACTCGGCCCTGACGTCATCCGTCCCGGTGCGACCCTGCTGCTGTGTCTTTGATTGGAGGGAAACCCCGTGGATGAGCGGGAGAGATCATCAGCTGTGCGGCCGGGAATCAGGAACAACGTCGCTTAACGACATTCACAGGTCAGCTTACATTAATTTACTACAAATGATCGGGGTTTGTTCGACGGAATGTCGTTAGATTTGCTCGGTGCTCCTCGGGGACGCGTTTAAGTCTCGCATCAATCGCTGCTACTGGGACTAAAAGCGGAAACCAGTGATGCTTCGCTGCTCAGTCATTGTTCGGCGCTTGCTGAATGGGAAGCGCAGCTGCACTTTAATCCCATCAGTTTTTTAGTCGCTGTGTTTAGGAGACAGATTTCTGCATCTGCCAAATCACCTTGTACACAGTAGCTGCATTTAAAATAGCGATTTATGCGCGCACAGACAATAGCTGTGGTTTGTTTTCCGGAAAGCGAAAAAGGGCGTTCACTGAGGACTGGGCTGAGCCAGGCTCCTTTCATTCTTAATTTAACTGATTCGCCGACTCTGTTTCGGGCTCCTGTCTGTCATTTCGTGGTGTTATCGAGCAGTTTTCACACCAGCATCTAGAATATTAAAGCCGAATCCAACAGAAGGCACATTTTCACGGTTTCTGTCCATGCCGTCCACCTTCCCAGCTCGGTGGGCAGGTGTGTGACGTGAAACTGGGTGGCCGACATTCCTCAGCAGGGCAGGTGTCTGCATGCTGCTTAATCTGACTCACTCTTACTCGGGTGGGATTTCTCTTATTCTCGTCTCATAGTGCCGGAGTTTTCGCGCTTGTGTAAGGCAGCTGGTAAGCAAAGATCCGCAAATGTGATTGTTATTGTTTGTGACCCTGTTATCCTGAGACATAACCGGGGATTTGTGAAAACTCTCAGTCAGGAAATAGACTGAAAAGTGAACTAGTGAGTTGGGTGTCAGGGGTCTGACAGGACTATTAACCATATCTCTATAGGCTACACTTATATTTCTGCTTTGTATTATTGTTAAGGTTCAGAAAAAGGGAAAAGATGTGAATTTATACTCATATAGAAGAACTGCTGTCTTGTGTAATGTATGTAATACACATCTGAAATGACTGATTAGTCAGTAACTGTCAGAAAATCATAAGCCTTACTGAGCTAATGATCCTTTGCCATTTATTACGTTTAAAAAAGCTAAATGTAAATTGGTTTCAGCTTAAAACGTGAGGATTTGTTAATTAAATCGGAGCCAACTGGTAAATCGCTATCTTTTTTGATAATTGCTCTATGAAGCAGTCAGTCATGACTCAAGGGCTTGTCTTTCTGACGACTTGGATGCCAAGTGAATTTAGTCACCTGTGTAACAGACTGAGTGCAGATGATTCAAGCTGGTTAAAATCCAAAAAACACTTGAATAATGCTGCTGTGCACACACCCAAGGTTCACTTACCAAAGCTTCTCAAGCACCGTGAGAGAGTGAAACACTGACATGACCGTACAGCACTAGTGCAGCATAAGCACCATTTTTATTTCCTAACATGGATTTAAGACCTTTCTCAGGGAAGGTGACTCATTTAAATGTGGCTTTCCTTAATTCTACTTTGTTTATTCCTTCCCCATACGCTCACCTGTGATTTCCTTCCTCAGTCCTCACAGGAGCCATGGCAGACAAGGAGGAACTGGTACAGAAGGCCAAACTGGCTGAGCAGGCTGAGCGCTATGATGACATGGCTGCGGCCATGAAGGCTGTTACAGAGGAGGGCTCAGAGCTCAGCAATGAGGAGCGAAACCTGCTCTCTGTCGCCTACAAGAATGTGGTGGGGGCCAGGAGGTCCTCCTGGAGGGTGGTGTCCACCATGGAGCAGAAGTCTGACGACAGTGGCAAGGCTGCCCAGGCCAAGGAGTACAGAGAGAAGATTGAGAAGGAGCTGAACGAAATCTGCCAAGAAGTACTGGTAAGAGGCAGAGACGAGAAAGATGGGTGAAGTGGGTGGGAAGGTGGATGTGAAGTGAGTAAATGTTTTAATTGGATGTAAACGGATACGTATCTGTTTGCTAGTTAGACCTGAATAATCTCTGACTGAGGGAGGGAAATACTTTATTGGTTATTAGTTAAGTAAATGAATGGATTCAAATAATTCAATATGAAAACACACAGGAAAATGCAGCTGTGTGTGTACACCTGTATACTTCAAACAGGAAGCCTTTTACACAGAAGAAAAATGCTTGGCATCCACATGAGCACTACACAGCTAAATTTAAAGTTGGGTATCTTAGGGACACCATTGCGCCCGCTAGTCGTGCTTTGATTTGACTGTGAATCGTTTCAGTATTTGTAGACTGGGCCCTTATCTCAACACAGCCAATCAATCAATCTTAAAACTGCGGCATCAGCATTGTATCAAGGGCTGAGCGGACGGTCGCAGTGGGACTGACAGCAGTCTGCTGCATAACGCAAGAGCCGCAGAATCTGAATAATCTATATTAACTCTTCTGATTAAAATCCTGCTAAAGTGTCCTAATTGACAGTCATGGACATTTGTGCTGCACCTTTGCTCTTTGAACAAACATTCATCAGTAAAAAACACTGCACACTTCAGTTTTCAGGCTAGATAGGTAAGAAGCCTTTAAACATAGTTGCAGTTGTCACTTTGGCCTGGTTAGCTGCTGGTGTGCTGCTTTTTATCCAGCGTCACTAACAACACACTGTTGATGACAAGGAGGCTGCAGAACAGCTTTGTTTACTTTTCTTTTATACTGTGTAAAAAAAAAAAAAGCATTAATAATGCATTTAAACACATTACTGTTGTATTTTGACTCTGTGGGGTTTCAGCTGCCCTGGGAAAAACAATTCAGTTTATTATTCAGTGTCACTGGTGTACCTATTTGGACCATTAAACATCTTGTCCAGTTTAACTGTGTCACAGTTCGTCTCTGTTGATACCCATTATATGTGTCAATGATTATCCTCAGTAATCAGAGAAATTGCATATATAATATATTAAACGGCCCGTTTGAGTCATGCTACCATGTAGACAAATGAGGGTTTAAGCAAATAAAGGAGCTCTGGTCCAACAGATGTTTGAATATTCTACAGATATTCAGACAGTATTTGGATAATATGGGCATATATTGTACCAACACATTCATGTTCACTCAAAGACACAAATGTAAGTGGTTATTCCTTCATACCTCTGCACAGATAGACTATTGCATGATCGACTACAATGGTTGAACATGGTGGTGCTTTAAAATGGTGGATGTTTGAATAAACACTGTTGTAATTTCTACACGTTAAAACTGAAATACGTAAAGATGTATGTGTTTTAATTACAAATCTCAAATTGTGGAGTACAGAAACAAATACTGGGTCTATCCTCAAACATAAATGTGTAGTGAATATTTCATAGTAAAATATAAACTATCCAGTGTTCAAATACTGTTTTCAGCTCATGAGCTGACTCGTAATTGCTTGTGTAGTTGCGTTTCACACATTTCGGTGCTGATGTTGCATCCCTTTGTTTGCAGGACCTGCTCGACAATCATCTGATCCCCAAAGCTACGACTGCTGACAGTAAAGTCTTCTACCTGAAGATGAAGGGAGACTATTATCGCTACCTGGCTGAGGTGGCAGCTAGAGACAACAAGGAGAGTGAGTACAGCAGACCTCTTTGACTACAGTAACAGTTTTTGTCATACTGCTAATAGCTTCTCCATCCACCTCTGGTCCAGTCATTTAAAGAACATCATGTAGTTCAAAGGGATTATTATGATAAGTGTTCATGAGAAGGATGCTAGACACTTCAAACACAAACAAATTAAATGGTGCCACTTACTGCTAAAATGTCATGCTGCTGTGTGATCAAGCCCTTTGTTTCTATGGCAATAGTCGCACATCTGTTGGAGGATGGGATGAACATGTGCACGCTGATGGTCCTTAAAAATCTGATATGAGAAAACCAGGCTTTATGTGCTTGTGGCCAGCATAGACACGCTCCCTATTGTTGACCTATAACTGTCAGCGAAAATGCAGGTGATGGCTGCTGCTGAGTTGTCATGGCAACAGGAGCAGGACCAGGGTGTTGGCTGCTAGTGGTTGCTAGGAGGCATTTTCTTCAGTGGCAAACCCAAACTGCCACGGAGGAGATGCTCAGGTGTCGTACTGTTTCCTTCACCTGCATATTAAAGTGAAAATCCCAAATAATTTAGAAAACAGTTTCATCTCATTGGCTAATTGACTATAATCCCTTTGGATGGTTAGGCACATATGTTTACAATCTTTGATTCATATACCATATCATTCATATACGATTTATATACCTAACTGCTACTAAACTGCTACATTTTAGATATATGTGTCACCTTCAGCTTTGTTCAGTTTTCATCCATCAAATGATTCAGAAAATAATTAGCAGATTAACTGATAAAGAGTTCAGAGGAGTATACATGCTGTTACTGTTTTGTTTTTGCATCTTTAATATGTGTAAACACTGGTTAGGCGATTGCCAGAGGGAATTCTGGGAAGCAGTAACACGCACCATTATGCACACACAGATGGTGCACAGAGGAATCTAGTCCCTTTCGAGGGGTTGTTATAAAGTAACTAGAATAAATCCTGAGAAAATCTGAAATGTCTGTTTCGTGACTGGTGTTTTCCTGTGCGCAGCCATCATCAATAACTCACAAGATGCGTACCAGAAAGCCTTGGATATCAGCTACAAAGACATGGAGCCTACACATCCCATCCGTTTAGGCCTCGCTCTTAACTTCTCCGTCTTCTACTATGAGATTGTCAACTCGCCTGAGAAGGCCTGCCAACTGGCCAAGACGGTAAAACACCTATGTTCACATTATTTCATTTCTCACTGACTCCTTTCGTTTAGTGTTTGGTTTGGCTCCACCATGTGTTGTCTAAAAGAATTGTCCTGAAATTTTTGAAAAATGTAATGTCACATTTACTTGAATATGGAGACTTTAGCATCCTGTCAAATTTGCTAAGCAGTTGGCTGTATCCTTATATTTACACTAACTGTCAGCAATAAATATATGAAATGGCAAATTTGCCAAAATGTTGAACTACTCTTTTAAACACTCAAGGATACAAAGTCCAGCAGTTAAGCATATATATATATATACTGATATGGAAAAAACACACAAAGGGTTTTACTGTAGCATCAAACTATGGGTCCATATATGTTCTCATAAGCTCAGTCCTTACAAGGCCACACACTCTGAGCCTGGTCCTGCTTCAGGTTCCTTCCATTAAAGAAATTTTTTTTCTCTCCAGAATTTGGGACTTTAAAAGAACTTTTGTAATTTACTTTAATGTTTCTCTTATCCTTAAACACACATGTTGTCTAGACATGTATACCTCATACTCAGATTCTCCTTCCTTTGACTGTGAACACTGTTTCTAGTATCAAACACAGTATAAATGTGACCTATGACTCCTATTTTATTTTGAATCCTTTTTTAAATTGTTTTGCCAATGTTTATTCAAATCAATGTCATTCTAGCTCAATATTTACAATGACTTTGGGGAACCTGCACCTTGGTTGTAAGTTGAAGGACTGATGGTTGTCTCTGTCTCCTCTAGGCCTTTGATGATGCCATTGCCAAGCTGGACAACCTCCAAAGTGAGTCGTACAAAGACAGCACCTTGATCATGCAGCTGCTCCGCGACAATCTGACAGTGAGTGTCCCTTCGTATTTATACTTTTTCGGTTGCGCCTGGTATCACTTGTCAAATTTGACTAAACACCTGAGATGCAAAGGCAAACTAATCCCAATATTATGTGCATTACTGCAGCTGTGGATGTCAGACGCCCAAGGTGAAGGCGAGGGTGAGGGAGACGAGACGGGGCAGACAACTGAGAAGAACTGAACTTCAGAGAAAAAACAAAAAAATCAAAAACACATTTTTTTTACCTCTCACCAGCCTAAGTTGTGTGTGTGTGTGGTTGTGTGTGCACATACATGCACAGATATGTATGTTTACACTCCGCTCACAATGTGTAAAGTACAGTGTGTGTGTGCAGATACATCGGAGTGTGTGTGTGTGTGTGTGTGTTAATTGTATGAGCACCTCCACAGAGAAAAGAATGGAATAGTGGTTTAGTTTTCTTTTTTGACCATAAGTCATTATGTGAACCAGTGGATGTTTAGTTTTTCTCTTATTTTGTCCATGGTTTAGTCCAGATAAAGTCCCTCCTTTAGATCCAAATCAGTCCCACGATGTTTAACCTTATTCACTGTAGCAAACTAATGCAGGAAAACACACACACAAAAAACAAATTTTGATAAATTGTATGTTTTTACTTGAGCATTTACAATCTTTGTGACACCTGGGTCTACGAAACGCGTTTGAAGCACGTCAACTGTAACAAAATGGTCACACAGGTCTGAATTAGCTAAACTTTTTGTTCTCACCTGACGGCAGCAGTGATCATACAGAAGGCAGGGTTTTCCTTAGCAAACACCATACTGCTTGTATCCATCCCGTCCTGTCATTGTCCAGTGAAGCAAGTAGTGATTTTATGGATGGTACATGTGTCATGGCTCGGTGCATTCCGGCGTAGGAAAGGTTTTCTGTATGAATGGCCACTTACCAAAACTGTAGTTAAACTCTGGTTGACAGTTTTGTCGAGAGGATTACGTTCCATTTTACTGACATCTTCTCACTCAGTGAAATGTGTAAACTATAATTTCTAACAATTTTTCCAGTACCACATTACAAGGTATAGAAAGCCTAAGATAAAGTGAACAACTTGACAAAACGGCTTGATACTGTAACTTTTTGATATTTTATCTTTTCAGCAGCGCAGAAGATACTTTTGCCATGTGCTTTTATGTGGCTTTCTACTCTTTTCTATTCAGGTGTTTTTGTATTTTCTTTTTGTGTATTTTATTCCCTTTGAATCTTGATTTGACTCCTGGAATGTATGTGGTTGTCAGTACTATGGTGCGAGGGTTAGGCGTGCTTTGAAACAGGCAGTTTTTGCTTAGGCTTTAGTTCGAACCAGATGGTTTACAGTTACCTTCCTTGATACTATGTTGTGGAAAGACAAACAATGCTAAATATTAACAGACTATAAAAAGTAACTTAGTAGAAAGCTGCATTATGGACATTTAGTAGTCACACAGTAGTGCCAGTTTCTTCTAATTACAGTATATTGGTTTAAAAAAAATGGGATGCAGGATTCAGAATTTGCAAGTTACACTCTGAGTACGTTATTTGGTTATGTGCTTTCATGTAAGTGGAATTAAAACATTAAAATCTAATGTGCTGTGCTCAGTGCATTTTTCTTTCTGTACACACACAGTGGAATTAAATTGTCACAATACGTTACATCGGTACATGAGAAGCAGCTCAGTCTGCCTCTGTTTACTATACTGGGCTTGGGAACTGCTGCATTAAGGCATCTCAAGATGAGAATATGCCAAAGCTAAGATTTGAGTGAATTTTCACTGCTAGCGTCATCCACAGCAGGAAATGGCAGTGATTTTAACCTTGTTCATATTTTAAGCTGAGGCCGTTATGTGGGACACAGCCTTTGTATAATATCAGAAATAGAAAATACAACAGAACTTTCCTCCTAACTCGTATGCCTCTGAATAAAACATGCAATCCTAAAGCATAGTCAGGAAGGAAACGTTTCATATTTCCTTATGCTTAATTAAATAAAATGTTTCTTCAGAACAATATGGATTTAAAGAAAAAGTGTGTCACCATTGTAGCAGAGTAGGAGTGTGATTTCACTGACTATACTGCCATCTGCAGATGGAGAAGGCCAGTTAGGGATTCCTAAAGTACTCTTTAATAAAACATTTCAAGTACAGTCTGAAAAACACAAACCTATAAGTGATTTACTCACATTGCTGAGACAAGATAAAATCAACTTTTCATATTAATGCTCAACAGTATGCTTATCACATTATACAATATCAAAACATAATTTTACAGTCTCATTTGTGGGTAATTCAGTGTTGATCAAACAAATCCAGTGAAGTGACTAATGTGGCTTTGTCATTTTCACTGACAGCAGCTAAAACAGCTAATGGGGAAATCACGTGGTGGTGTTGAAGTAAAATGCCTATGACATATGACAACCCCTGACATTTTTTAGTACTGTAGGCTATTCAAAAGTTGGGATGTCGTGACTGATTATAGTGTGAATACACACCACTGCCAGGAATCTAAGTCATCCGGATACAGCACTAAATAATTGCTGTCAATACCGTAAATGAAATTGTCCTTTAACAGTGCGCGTTAACACGATTTCGTCATCGGGGCTGTCCACGCCCCTTGGTGACCGTTTTTCCAACTGTTCTGAAAGCTGATTGGTCCGCTTCGGCGACGCGCCCACTGTTGTATATAAGATAACTTCCCGATGGTTTCGTCCCCCTCAACCCCGGCTGTTAGTGCTGTGTGAGTGCGCGTGTGCTCCTGAGCTCGCTCGGCACACATTCTATAAAAAAATAAAAATACAAAAAAAATTCAAAATATTAATAAAAAACCCAAAAAATCATTTTTTTTTCTTTTTGTAACAAGTCGGTGAAGCTGGAGTAGACATTCGAGGACTGGACGGTAACGTACAAGAAGGGGCTGCTTAAGGTGAAATCGAACGACGTGTTAGCGTTACAGATTCAGAAAACCAGGCCAGTTAACGTTAGGCTCGCTTTTATCGTTGTGTCAGATTTGAATGACAGTTTTAATCTCATTTAAAGTCGACATTGTGTCATTTTATTAGCCCAGTCTTCTGATTTATTTTTACCCGAAAACACCGTAACTGACAAGCCAACGACTGCTAACGTTTTAACATCAGCGTTCTATTCTGAACTGACGTGACGCCGGTTGACCGTTAAAGAGACAAACGTTGGTACCGTCGCCGAAAACTTTTTAAGCCTCGTCCGAGTACTCCGCAGCTAAGGAAAATGAACCCCAGTGCTCCCAGTTACCCCATGGCCTCCCTGTACGTCGGGGATCTGCATCAAGATGTGACTGAGGCCATGCTGTACGAGAAATTCAGCCCAGCTGGAGCTATCTTGTCAATTCGGGTCTGTAGGGACATGATCACCCGGCGTTCCCTTGGATACGCCTATGTCAACTTCCAACAACCAGCGGACGGTAAGTAATTCATCAGAAATGTCTATTAAAATGTGTAAAAATTTATGTTTAAGACGACAGTGAGTTACTATTGGGAGCTAGCCCCTATCCACTACATGTGACTGCGGCCGACATGTTGTCGGTAGTTTTTCTCAATTTGAACCTCCCAGCAGTGGCGTAGCCGAAAAGCACCACGTCCGCCCTGCCCACCCTCACAGTGTAGCAGAGGTCTGCTGTCTACCATCTCAGTATCAGAACCTTTTTATCTTTGTTCTGTCAGGACAACACCCTGAGGGTTCTGCCCAAAGTGCTGACACATTCGTGTGTATATATATATATATATATATATATATAAAAACTTACCAGAATGCTTCTCAGATTTGCTGCAGTATGAACCTTTATCCCTTAAGAAAAATGACTTGCAATTTC